>JAOWBU010000023.1:0-125000 GCA_026212405.1 Petrea volubilis
GCTGTATTTACGTGTAATGCATTTGTTCTCTTTTCCTTTTATATGTCAGGTTACCAACTATCTTCAGGGGATAGCTCCCAATCTCTGTTACAGAGTTGAGTTATACAGCAAAAGGACTCCCCTTTTTGATGAATACAATGTTGAGGAAGAAATCAATAACATTCTCAGTAAAAGGTTAACATAATGTTGTTAAATCTTCACCTTGCAAGATATGTTATTTGTCAAGGCTACTAACTGTCTGTTCTGATTCCTCTTTTCAATACCTTTATATGATTTCTTTATTCTCTATTTCTTTCCTACTCCTCAACCTGAACAGAAGATTGAACATTGGCATTTGGTGTAACAACTGTTGAACATCATATCTAGACAAACAGACCCAAACTGTTAGTGGTAAAAGAACTCTATAAATGCTTTACTCGTGTGTGAACCATCTTGTTTAGTTTAGTTAACTTTCCTGTAAACATGAAAGTACCTCATTAGAATGTTGCAGAAAGAAACTTTTCCATACGTCTCAATATTTTGAAGAATAACTGAATGTAACGAGAGGGCTTGCTCAGTGTTGGGATTGGAGAAAGAAAATAAAGAACTTTCCCAAGAAGCAAAGAAAAAGGAACGGAAAGCGAAGTCCATCGTCTGATGCGATATATTGAAGCACATATTATATTATTGAAGTCACATATGCTTGATATTTTACTTTCAATCATGCTGCAAATGCCATTCATGTAATTCACCTTTCAACTTTGAATATCTCCCCAACCAAATTTTGTTGATCTCCATGTAAATGGTCTGAGGTTCACAATCACTTGACTCTATCTCAAATTTGTAGTCATTAGTTTGGAAGTCAATTTGTTTCTGCCTGAAGAGTGTATCTCTTCTTTCCCAGGGTTCCTCTGGCTAATGGTGGTTATCTAGTGATTGAACAAACAGAGGCATTGGTCTCCATTGATGTAAATGGGGGTCATTGTATGCTAGGACAAGGGACTTCGCAAGAGAAAGCTATTCTTGAAGTGAACCTTGCTGCCGCCAAACAAGTACTTTCAATCAAACTGCTACTCTGTTCTATGTTCTCATATATAGTTGGTAAAGTGGATAAGTGTGTCATTCCTAACATATGTGCATGATGAAGTTAGTGTTCTGTCTTTGTTGAAAGATCATTGTGTACAAGTTATGGAAGCTTTGAGAACTTTAGGTAGTTTGATTTTAGTTTATATTTATTTTAGGCTGTGCTTGATGAATTTTCAGTTACTTTCTCTTGCCTTTCTAGTTGAATGCTAAAAGTTTCATTTTACTGCATCAGTTAATGTGTTGAAAACCACTGTTGTGAATTATTGCTGTATGAATGGGAAATAAGTTATTAGATATAGTTTTGACTTTTGACCTAGTTTCCAGTTTTGGCTGAATGAGTGGCTGGAGGAACCTTCATTTGTGTTTGTTGTATATTTTGACAAAGTGGATTTGCTATGCAAAATTGTAGAATATGATTGCTAAATAGCGATTGAGTACTCGGATATGTTTGAAGTCATTAAAGTAGGATAGCATTGAACGCCATGCAATTTTAAAATGCTATGAAAGCTATATCGCCTTTGACCTCAGGGATTAGTTCAAAATGTTGATTGACTGGGGTGTGGGGACATCCCTCTCTGAACAATATCTGATATGCCAATGGCGGATTATCTAAGAGAGACATTTTATGGTGTAATCTTTATATTGTATTTCCTTTCACCAAATTCAACGTCTACATAATCCATGTGCTTTGGCATGCATTCATGTTTTTAACACATTCTGTTTTGCATTTGTTGTTTTTTTCGTGTGTTTGATGCTAAACTAATGTCCTGCATGCTTATAAGTAGATTATTGGAGTACCTTTTTCATGCGACTTATACAATGACAATTCACTGTGGGTAGTATTATTTTAGAATGGATTTTTATGTTAAGTTGGACGTATTTTCTTGATTTCAGATTGCCAGAGAATTAAGGCTGAGAGATATTGGTGGAATAATTGTGGTAGATTTCATTGATATGTTGGATGATTGTAAGTACACAGATTTTGCCTCTTCACTCGGCGTGTATCACATACTTAGATTTGGATCTTCCAGTCAATGATTGACCATGCTTAAAAAAACCCAAAAAAAAAGAAAAAGAAAAAAAGGCAACTAAAACAAAGAATGAAAAGATGAATTTGGTGCTTGAACAAATTTTCTTTGGGAGATAAAAGTGATAGTCCCATTAGGAGGGTGTGAATATTGCAAAGGTAGAGAACATGTGGCAATAACAAGTTTTATTAAACAATGTTACATATGAATTATTTACTAGACCTGTGTAGGGTCAGATCACCTCGCCATCATGTTTTAGTAACGCCCCTTTTGGGCATCCATAGTGCCCACATGCACACAACCTTATGGCCAGATATTTGGAGATGGGGAGGTTAAAGATTCAACTGGGGATGGGGAATTCTAATCCTCTATTCCCCCTTCTAACAAAATCTTTAAGTTGCAGCAAATAAGAGGCTTGTTTATGAAGAAGTTAAGAAGGCTGTTGAGAGGGATCGATCAACCGTTAAAGTCTCTGAACTGTCCAGGAATGGGCTCATGGAAATAACTCGAAAGCGGGTATGTTAATATTGTCAGTGGTTTTTCTTCTTGATATTGGTGTTCTTGATAATTTTGTGACATGATGGATTTACATTCCAACTGCTAGCAATCCATACAGACAAGGGATTAAACACCATTGGATAGGTATTGCAGATTGTACTTGCATTTAAGTTTCTTTTAGAATCACGTTTCGCGTCCCTCTTTTTAAAAGTGAGTTGTTTGTGGGCATGTTGGGCCATAGGTGGTTATCATGTAGATTCATTATGACGGTTATATCCTTCCCGATTGTCAGCTTCTTATCATTTTTTAATTTTCTGATGTAGTTCCATTGATCCTCCTCGTTGTATCAATTTAAGTTAGGTTTAACTTTGGAAGAGTAATTGGGGCTGTAAAGTTACATCTTTTTGCGAAGTATGTCACTTTTTTACCATGCTAAGTTCAGATTTAGCAGACCTTATGAAAACCTGAGAGTTTAATTGCATATCTTTAATTGCCTATAATTCTTGAAATGATAATTAACAGGTTCGACCTAGTGTAACATTTATGATCAGTGAACCATGTACCTGCTGTCATGCAACTGGGAGAGTGGAAGCTCTGGAGACTTCATTCTCCAAAATTGAACATGAAATCTGTCGATTTCTGGTGAGTTATTTTCCTAGGAAGATTTGTAATTAGTTCCTAAAGCAATAATTTAATGATTGCAACTGTGTTTAAAACTTCATTCTTTCCTATAATGCATTCTTGCATGTTGCCTTCCGTTACTGTGCGATGGGGTGTGGCCCGTATGGGGCATGGTGTATGCCTTTGTCAGTTATTCAATTGTTGTCAAGAAAGACCTACAATCTACTTCATTTTTTTGCAGTGTTTTCGTCTTTTCACTCTGTTTATTCTTTTGTATTTGTTTTTGGTTAGTCAACAATGAACCAGAAAGCAGATCCTGAAAACCCCAAATCTTGGCCGCGTTTTATTCTAAGGGTTGATCGGCATATGTGTAACTATTTGACCTCGGGAAAGAGGCCAAGACTGGCACTTTTAAGTAGTTCTCTCAAAGTATGGATTCTCCTGAAGGTAAGCAAGTTTTAAGTAAATCCTTTTGTGAAAAGTGGAGCTTGCATAATTCAGGAGTTGGTAACCGTGGTCCCAAATGATGTCGAAGTGTCTTAATGGAATATCATTTAACAAACCTGCCTAAACTCGTTTTTTCCAACAATATTTGTTCATTTTTGCCATTTGTGGCTTGTTTCGTTCTATAGACTGATGTCCGCATCACCAGGTGGCTAGAGGGCTCACGAGAGGGACATTTGAGCTGAAACCTTTGACAGATGAAAACGTAGCGAAAAACCAAAGGCCAGCAGCTGCTATCTCCGTATTGCGACCGAAAGATGTAACTCCCGGCCGGAAAGTTACCCTCTTTCCCATCAGAAAGTAGAAACACGTGTGGGAAATGATACTTCTGTAAGTTGATTATACGATGTTGGCCTGGATAAATTTGCCAGGCTGTACAGATTTGCAGTTTTGCCTGTAAATTTAATGGCTTCTGGAGAAGCCCCTTATGACCATTTTATCACTGCTGTGTAATTATGTAATTTGAAGGTTATGGACTTGCACGATTCCTGTAAGTTTCGAAGTTTTTGAGATTTTGATGAGGTTTAACCCAGAGGGGAGAATTAGGCTTATATACTGTTGTAGTGGAAGCATAACAGACTAACAATACTGTCAGAACCCTATTTCTAGTACAGCAGGGGATGAATTACATTACATCCTCTAAAGAATATATTTATGTAAAAGAATCACTAGCCCTTTATTCTGATTTGCTTTTGCCCCTCAAGCTAGTGGCGGAGCTAAAACCCCGAAGTTAGGGGTGCACTTATTAATTATGAGCTACTTTACAAATAATTAAATTTAAAAAAAAATTAGGGGGTGTACTAAAGGAAAACACTTCAGGAGGTGCACGTGCACCTTTGAGTTATATGTGCCTCCACCGCTGCGTCCAGCCAGAGTTTAGATAAATCAACAACTGGCTTCAAAGATCAAGGAAGACAAACTCATCAATTTCAGGCAAGTCCCCAATTTTCTTGAGGGTGTCCTTATCAGGTTCTTCGTCTACGCCAATTGCCATAATGGCCATAGTCCGCTTAACAGTTCTACCCACACTCATAAAGCTGACATTCACATTATGTTCCCAACTACACCAATCACTACGGGCTGGTCTACCCGACGGCAAACGATCACATTCCCTTCCAAGCTCACGTCCACGCCGAACGATCCCAACCGTGTTAAATGAGGTATCCCGTACTTCACTTTCCCCTTGATGCTAATGTTTCTGTTCGCGCACAATGCACTCGCGAATTTAGACCCGACATTGCTTATTTGTACTTGAATCGATTCCACAGGGTTCTCCGGGGAGGAGTTGACAACAAATCTTTCCTCACTGATTCTTAGGCCTTTCTGCCTGGCTGTGAAATCTGCATTGACAAGATTGATACGGGCATCGGATATAGGCTCGATTATGCCCTTTGATATCATGGCCTGGAGAAGTCTAGTGTCGAAGTTGTCCGGATCCCGACTGGTACTGTAAACCACCTTCACATGTTAGATCCCACTGCCTCCAGCAACCAACTGTACGGCTAGTCTACCAAGCTTCTCAGCCAGAATAACATAAGGAGCCAACTCAATCAAAACCTGATGACAGAGAAAACAGAAGCACGATCCATCATTCATACGAAACGAGGCTCCATGCAAGCGCAACCGCATTAGCAGGTTTTTACCTCGGGAGGGACCATGGGAGCATTGACTGCAGTGGCAGAAAGTTCTCCCTTCAGCCCACCTACAACTGCCTCTGTTATTTCAACTGCAACCCCTTCCTGAAATGTTGGTCAAGTTAAGCTCGCATTAACGTGCCAAAGTAAAGCAAAAACAAGTTAAAGCTCATAGAAGCAAATGATCATGCCACTCCAATAAGCAAATTCGTACCTGTGCTTCCTTCGTCCTAGCGCCAAGATGAGGTGTCACAGTCACATTCTTGTGTCGCACTAATTTGCAATCTTTGGGTGGGGGCTCCTCTGTGAACACATCAAGAGCTGCCGGCAAACACCAGAAGGGTACTCAGTTTCACATTGCAGCAGCAGGATTGTGAACCGGGTGTTTAAGAAATTGAAGTTTTAGACCAGATACACAAAAGAGTTTGAACCTATAATTGTCTCATTATTGCATATATTAGTTTCAAGAGAAGGTAAAGAGTATTATACCTCAGCATCTATTCTGCTGTCAACGGCCCTAACTAAAGCATCTTCATCTATAACACCACCCCGGGCAACATTGATGATACGCACTCCTTTCTTCATCTTTGCGAATGTTTCATCATTGAATATCTTGTTAGTTGCAGGAGTGAGAGGCATGTGGAGAGAAACAAAGTCTGCTGTGGAGATGGCTCGATCAAACGAGACCAACTCCACGCCAACGGCACATGCTTTATCAGCTGGAGCATATGGGTCATGGGCGATAACATGCATTCCAAGGCCTTTCGCACGTCGTGCAACTTCAGAACCAACTTTGCCAAATCCCAGGACCGCCAAAGTCTTCCCCACCAGTGAAACGCCAACATATTTGTTACGTTGCCATTTTCCTATCAGGAGCATCAAAAAAAATCAACGATATCAAGACAAGTCCATTAGCCGAGGATTATTTGTATCCATTAACAAAAAAAGCAAAAAATGGATCTACCCTTCTTAATTCGTCATGCTAAAGAAGGAACATCATTCTATAGGCTTGTTTCTTTTCTTAGATACTCGAATAGATTCAAAAAGTTTAACAATTTACGTTCATTGGCTACAAAATCAATATATGGAAGAAAGTAAAGCAATCCCATGCTCGGCAGCGGCAATGGTGTTGGCCGTGTGGGCATTCACCACCAAACACCCGAGCTCTGTAGCCGCCTAGAGATCCACATTATCGATCCCAACCGCGGCTCGCCTCACCACCTTCAGCCTTCATTTGGCCGCTTCAAACACCTGGCGGGTCACCTTGGTCCCGCTCCGAACAATCAGCGCGTCTAACCCCTCAATCTTTTCGCGCAACTCCTCCTCCGGCGACAAGCTGTAAAAGCACTGAACGTTGCCCAAGGTGCGCAGCAAATCAAGGCCCGATTCTCTGAGTTTCTCGAAGACTAATATCGCGGGCTTCTGGGATTTGATAACTTCATCTGGGTCCGGAGTTTCGGATACTAAACCGGATTGTAGGACGGTTTTGAGGGCGTTGCAGATGGTGGGTGGGGGGGGGGGGCGCGTGTAAATGTAATGGGGTTCTTGAAATTGGTGGCGAGGGAGACCTTGTTCTGGGAAGAATTTGAGAATGATAGGCGAGTTGAGAAATGGTTCGAGTTCTTGTTCTGGGAAGGAAAGGGTGGTGTTTGTGAGGTGAGTTGCAGAGGAAATGGAGGTGGTAGCCATGTTTGCGTTCGCTGTGTGTTTTTGTTTCAGTTCTACGTGTGTGGTGTGTGTGTATTTGTGCTTAAAGTAGTTGGAAAGGAGGGAGATTTGAGAGGACGAGAGTTTGAATCTGCGTAGAAGCAGCAAGATCTTCCGCAATATACGCAGGATATATATGAATGTATAAATATATGCATACGCACGTAGACGTATCCATACATATATTCATGGCTAAAAATCTGCTTATGCTTACTAATTAGAGTCAATTCTTTTGTTTACTAAACTATTTTTAGCGGACCGGATCCCCTACCCCATAATAGTGCCCCATCTCCTGCCCCACACTTTGGATATGCGACACATGTAAGTCTTGAATATTTACTTACCAAATTAGATAACTGAAAAAATATAATTAATTGGACAAAATATCTAATTTGGTAAGTAAATATTCAAGACTTACACGTGTCGCACATCCAGAATGTGGAGCAGGAGATGGGACACTATTATGGAGTAGGGGATCCGATCCGCTATTTTTAGTGCTTAACTTTTACCTACTCTTTCATTCGGTTCTCGCCATGCATGCAGCAAATAAATAATGTGTATTTTTCTTAAACTTATTTTAATTGTTTCTTTTGTCTTCTTTCCTTAAATATATAAATGTTGGGTGCAGTCAAGATTTGATTTGAGGGGTCTACTATTTTTTTTTTAAATAATATCATATACATTTAAGAGATGAGCGACTCCCATTCTAATTTTGGAAATTCTTACCCATATTGGATTGGCCACAATTGTTATGTGATTGATATATAATTTAGGGAGAGTGATCAATCACATGACACGGTATTAACACTTATTACGAGATTGGTCGGGTTTAATTAAACTAAGTATGGGCTAGAATTTTTCACTAACCTCCTCCTTGTTCCATTCTTGTTTGATTAACATCAAATTTATGTGATGATCATATTCAAGAGTCAAGACTCATCCAATACAACCACACATTTATTTAACAAAAAACACTTGTATCATTTTTTAGCAACATCAGGCACCAACTTATGAATCTAGTCCCATATGAAACGAATATGATCAGCTTCCCAGTGATGATTACAAACAAGAGAAGCTCAGTCAGTGAAGTGGACATTAGTTAATGTCTATCATTTCTCATGCTACTATTTTTTTTCATATCATCTGATGTCCATCTTTGAATGAATCAATGAATGACCATTACCAATACACTACAACACTCATCACTCACAGATGCTACAGAGTACAAACTAGCTAAGCAAAAAAACATTCATCTTAAGTTTTTGTAGCACACAGATGATCTTGATTCCTGCCCCTATCTTGTTCTCTCCCAAAGTAGCTTCATACCAAAAAACCTGCAACAAATATCATAATCAGATCATCAATCTTTTTTCCCATACTAATCTATCTATGCCTAAACAGCCATTAAGTATACAAGTAGACTGCAGATAAGTTTACTTTACCTCCCCATCATCAGAAGTGTGGCTTGAGGGTTGGTGCCAGGTGACACCGTAAATGTCGAGCCATCCACCACTCTAAGCGCATCAATCCCAATAATTTTGAGGTCCCGATTGACCACCTTTCCCGTGAGGCAGCCCCCATGGTAGTGCCATATGGTGCTCACTGTACGCCTGCAGAACTCCTCCATCTCCTCATCGTTCGACTCATCATGCGGCAGTGGATGCCCCACATACCGAAAATCTCTGCTTCCAAACCATTGTTGGAACTTAAAACCCTCCATTGCACCGGTTTTCAGTACATCAGCAATTTTTCGAGTCCCATTAACACACAGCTTTAGATCACTGGGGTTGCTGAAGTAATTAAAACGAACGATCGGGTTCACTCTCACATCAGTGGATGCCAATCTGAGAGAGCCAGAAGAAAGAGGGCCCACTATTTTCTCCATAAGAGTGGCCACAGTGAGATAAGTGGAAGAGCCCGGAGAGCTAATGAAGACGGGCCGAGCTGGTGAAAAAAAGGGTACAATATTTGAAGCAGCTTCCAAGTACGTGCCAGAATTCGTAATACCAACAACTTGAATTAGAGAATGATCCAGCGGCACCGAAGGCACAATGGAGATCCCGTTTCTTGGATTATCGTACATAAACTGGCCAACATAAGGCGAGTGATGCACCACTGGAATACCCCATGATGCGAGATAAGGTCTCGGCCCGATTCCACTCAGCAGCAAGAGCTGGGGGCTTCCAAGAGCCCCTGCACACAGCAACACTTCACCATTGTGCCGGACCATGGCATGGTGATACCGGCCCGCTCTGTCACGAAAAACAACTCCAATAGCCAACTTTTTTGCGTCGGAATAAGGTGATGAAGATGCAAGCAGAACCCTCTCCACAGTTGCATGAACTACAACATTAATATTTGAAGGATTTGCATAGCTTAGAAGATCTGCTGCACTGTGCCTTGTACCAGAGCTATCGAAAGTAGAACCGCCTATTTTAGTGCCCACAATGTGATCCAAACTGAACCCGTTGTATGGATCAATTCCAGCCTCCAACAACGCATCTCTTACAGAAGATTGCCAAATTTTCAACTCGGGCCTAAACACGATGCCCTTTTCAACCCACTCATAAGATTGATTTACCATTCTAAGATCCCAATTAATTCCTGATCTTGCGTAGAATTCTTGGTCAGCTCGACTGTAGAAACCAGCGTTTATGGCGCTACTGCCTCCAAGAACTCTTCCCCGAGCGTTGGGCACTCCATCTTCTGAGGTGAAAGCTTGAGCAGGGGACTCATAGGCATCAACCTCCGTAAGGGTTGTGAGAAACCCACCTCGATGCATCAAATTAGGGTTCCCAAATGGAATCCCCCCTCTTTCAAGAACAAGAACCCGGAATCTTTCCGACAGCGTCGCCGCCAATGGGCAACCGGCGGTGCCGCCTCCGACTATGATGTAATCGTAGTAATCTCGTGAGGGAAATTCCGTGGCGTTCGACAAGAAGGCGAGATACGCCGGACCTGTAACACACAAGATCAAAAAATGGTCAGAATTCAAAAAAGGATTTGGAGCATTTAACAAACCGCGAGTTCGATCAGAAACCGCAATCAATTGAAAAATGTAGAAAAGAGGAGTGCAAGATCATTACTCTGTTGAGAATGTGATCTGGGTAGCGTAACGAGAGCGCAGATAATCAAGAAAAGGAGATACGGGGGCCGAAGAAAAGCGTGCTTTTCCACCATTGTCGCGTAGATTTGGGTTTTCTTGATTTTCCTGAGAGGTATTCTTTGTGTGTTCTCAGTGTGTGTGGGGGAGAGAAGGGTTTGATTAGGAGGTTTCTGGGAGCATACGGTTGCGAATTGCAACAATGCCTACACAGAGAGAGAGAGAGAGAGAGTAGAGAGAAGAGCAGTATAATTTTGGTGGGAAATTCAGTTGAAAAAGCTGGAAGAGACATTTTGAAGCAACGACTCACCGCACAAAAAATCCCACTCTGCAAATGGCCTAGCCAAGATTATTATTATTGCTGTTATTATTATTATTATGCATATTTTGATATTTTTCTAGATAAATAAATATATAAACAAATTTATATAATAATAATGAAGATTCTTTTTGGGGAGAAAAAAACAAAGAAGCGAAACAAACCATATTAATTGCTCTGAGATGCTCTTTAATGATATAAAAATATATAAATTATTGTTCCTATAGTTAGATTTTTATTGTAAATTGCGGACTGTAATTTAGTCAACTGGTTTTGTAATTTAAAATAATATTTACATGTATTTCAGGATAATAAAAAAAAAATGAATTGCAAAGAAGCAACATATGTGGAATTTATTGCTCGTGTAAGGAAATTTCCCAAGAAATAGATAATTCTCCTTACCATGTGCATATATGAAATATTTTAAAAGTTACATCAATTTTAAAACATATATTCAGTATTTGGATTAATGTGGCTTATGGTCCCTAAATTTTCAATATTAGAGTTATTTTAGTTTTTAAAGTTTAAATCGCCATATTTTAATAGACATATATTTGAATATTTTCTGGTTAAATATATATTTTCACGAGACACTTAATGCATGGGTAAATCCTCATACGCACTTTTATTGCATGAAGTGACAACACGCGATTTGGAGTACAACTTCAAATTTATAATGCATCGATTTAAATTTAGAGTCGTGCAGTATTGGACACGATACTTAGCCGACACTCCTTCAATGCGTGTTTGACGACCACTTAGCATGTCCAGAGATTAAATAAATCTAACACTTCGGTTGGTGTATCGGACACACTATCAACAACGTGTCCAAAACTTTTGGACACATGGAGTTTTTTTCCCACATATTTGTGTAAGTATATAAATGATAGAAAATAATTAAAATCATAATTTATTAAAGCTACTTGACAATAATTGTTGTTTAATTCAATAATTTATTTTTGACGTTATAGTTTTTATAAAAATCAAAATTTTAATTTAGTTTTAAACATATAGGTCATAAATCAAACAAATAGAATTTTGATGCAAACACGGTTGTAACAGTCCCTCTCTTTTTTGTATGTGTATGAATGTGTATGTATAAATCTTACCCTACAGTCTTACACACACACACACACTTTTTTTTGATGGTTGTACACACACATATATATGTATAAATGAAAAAGTATAAACATATTATGTCATAAACTCATATTAACACTAAAACAATATAAAAACATTTATATAAATACTACGGTGTTAGAGATATATTTGTCATAAAATTTCTAAACATATATTTTGTGTTACTGTATCCATATTGTATGCATACGTCAATGATAGGTCCATTGGCTTGGCTCGTGCTACTCACTCTCCGTTTCCCTCTTCCAATTTATACATGTTATAAATCTTTCTAGTATTGCCACTCCATGTTTATAACAAACTAAAACTTTCTGATGAATTTTCTTTCAATATTACCATAAAGTTTGTTTCCAAAAATACTTGAAATGCTTGAGTTTCACGTGCTTTGTTTGACAATTAATTTGCAATTTAGTTCCCTTATGTTTAACATTCTATTCTACATGAGTGTTTTAATCTTGATCAGACAGTTAAGTTAAATATCAGAGTAACCAAAACATCTAATAGTAATTCATGAAAAAACATAATAAATGTCTCGAAATATTTCTTTTATTTTCAAAGGAAATAAAATACTGAATGAAATTACTTTTAACGTAATTTATTAAGTCGATTAGTGAGAATTTAAAGAAGGTATAATATTTGAAAATTTGCAGAATACAACTTTTAATTCAATCTCAAACTCATGATTCGACTTTGCACGATAGTCATTGGCTCCAAATTTTATAATAACTTTTTATATCTTTCTAAATGTATACTTATGTTTGTTATGTCAAAAATGGATAAGGAAGAAGAAGAATAAAACCGGGTGGAGTGTGAAATGATAATATGAGATTGCCGATAGCTTTTATTGACATTCCCATCATGAAACACACATAGTGAACACACACACACATACATGTATCTATATATATGATATATACATACACATATATGGGTTTATATGTATCTCCATTTTTGTCCTCCACATTTCCCTTTCGCATATCAGAATCACCCCCACCCCCACCCCCTTCTTCCTTCCGGGCTCCTTCCTCTTCTCAACTATTTTATCCCAAATTTCATTTTCCTTTGCCCTCTTCCAAGAACCTTCTCGCTGCCTTTGTTTTTCCACCATCTCCCCAATTGGACCATGGACTTCTCTCTTTTCCAGTTCCCACACCAAACCCATAAACATTTCCCAACCCCTTTCCCCTTGCTTGATTTCTTGATTTCCCATTTGTAAACAACACCCCTTCTCGTGTCAACCAGAGAAATCTTGTGGAGTTGTGTGGTTTCTGTGTGATTAGCTTTCTTGTTTCAGTTCTTGCTTTTTTTTTTTTTTCTTTTGCCTAAATCTATCATGAGGCCGCTCCAGCCACCGCCGGCCGCCGGATCCGCCGCGAATCGCGCCAACCGTCCGCGGCGGCGCCCGGACCTAACCCTCCCACTCCCCCAGCGCGACCCATCTCTCGCTGTTCCGCTTCCTCTACCCCCGACCTCCGCTCCCTCTTCGTCCTCCTCCTCCGCCGCCCTACAGTTGGAATACTCCGAGCTGGAGCGCGTCAGCCGCATCGGGAGCGGCGCCGGTGGAACTGTATACAAAGTCCTCCACCGCCCCACCGGAAAAATCTACGCCCTGAAAGTGATCTACGGCAACCACGAAGACGCCGTACGCAATCAGATGCGCCGTGAAATCCAGATACTCGGCGAAGTCGACAACCCTAACGTCGTTAGATGCCACAACCTCATCGATCACAATGGTGAAATTCAAGTCCTCCTCGAGTACATGGATAAAGGGTCCCTCGAGGGCAAGCACATCTCTCATGAACCCTCTCTATCTGATCTCACCCGACAGGTTCTTTGCGGATTGTACTACCTCCACAAGCGCAAAATCGTTCATCGTGATATCAAGCCATCCAATTTACTGATTAACTCGCGAGGAATCGTCAAGATAGCTGATTTTGGGGTGTCTCGTGTTTTGGCTCAAACGATGGACAATTGTAATTCATCTGTGGGGACTATAGCCTACATGAGCCCGGAGAGAATCAATACTGATCTAAATCATGGGAAATATGATGGATATGCTGGTGATATTTGGAGTTTGGGGGTGAGCATTCTTGAATTTTACTTGGGCCAGTTCCCATTTGCGGTTGGAAGGCAAGGAGATTGGGCTAGTCTGATGTGCGCCATCTGTATGTCACAGCCACCGGAGGCGCCGCCTACTGCCAGCAGAGAGTTCAGGGATTTCATTGCTTGTTGCCTTCAGAGGGATCCGGCGAAGCGTTGGACAGCTGCTCAGTTGTTGAGGCATCCCTTCATTGTGCAGTATGCCTCTCCAGGGAACAAAGCCAACGGGTCTCCAGGGAACAAAGCCAACGGGAGTAATCAGGTTCATCGGTCTCATCAGTTATTACCTCCTCCCAGGCCACATTTGTCGTCTGCGTGATTGTTTCTTACTTTTGGGATTTGTATGGTTCTTAGTTTTCTTGTTTTACTTGTTAATTCGATGAGGTTGAATCGTACAACTTTTATGCCATTATCTACATGGTGAATTCTGTGTTGTGGGCTGGATATGCAGTGGGAATGAAATTGGAGGATGTTGGATAGTTGTTTGGGGGGTTCATGAGCCATCAATCTTGAATTTTATGACTATGTTAGATGTTGAAAAGGAACTGAATTGTATTTTCCGGGATCATCGGAGAGTGTTGGATAGCTGTATTGGGGGGTTCATGAGCTATTAATCTTGAATTTTATGACAATGTTTAACGTCAAAAATGAATGAATTGTACTTTCCGGGATCATTTCCAAGTTTTGTGTGGCTATATTTTGATACTTTAGGAAAGATATCAATTCTCATTTGATATGTTTTGCTTGTTTTCTTGTCTCAAAGTAAATTCTCTAAAGTTTTAGAGCTCTTATGAATACATGACAGGTTGGAGTACATTGGATCCAACTATTATCCTTGTGTGGATAGATCTTGACAAAATATATAATCTTGTTTGCTGGATATTCTTTCTTTTCCTATCTGGGAATCCTTATCTTTTTCATATCTTCCATTTTCTTTTGCTATATTTGCTACATGGTATGTAAAACATTTTACCCCCAGAGTTGCTAATTTGTTCATATCTTTGAAGACTTAGATTTTGATAGCCTTATGAATGATGATGAACCTGGCCAGAGTCTTGTTTCAGTAAGATTTGGTTGGTTCTTTTAGAAGATATTGTGGCTTCTTTGGGGGAGATTTCATCTTTTCAACTTGTAGCTTTATTGAAGTACTTTCCAATAATGAACCAGAAACCAAAAAATTTTTTGCTATGCAAGACATGTATCATGCGGTTACCTTTCTTTTCCTCTTTCTTTCTTTCTTTCTTTCCCATTATAATCAGTGCTCGTCTATATGTGTTTCTCTCCACGTTACTTTATTAGGACATGTATCGATGTATCATCTGTGTTTGTTGCACTTTACTATTATTATTCATTTGGCTGTTTATAGAGACTGGAATTTCTAGGTTAGGGGATAGAATGTATTTCCGGGAAATTGGAATATATTCTTAATCAGTGTCAGGATGGAGCCAGAATATTTGGGGGGTGGGGCGGCGAAATTCGAAAATTTGAAAAAAGTACATCTAAAGTTTAGCTCGACACAAACTTGATGGGGAGATTGTCCCCCTCCAGCCCTCCGTCTCTGATCAGTGTTTATGATGTACTATACGGTGTGATAGTTGTGAAATATATATTCTTGCCTAGAGAAAGTGCATGATTGCTTTATCCTTAGGGGCACTTTGAAGATGTGTCAGTTTTGCTTTTTAGATTCAGGATTTTGTTCCCTTTTGTAGATTTGTGATGAAAGTAGCTTTTACTTTCTTTTAAAGAATTATGAACATTTCTTAGACGTTTGTGCATTTATTGGTGCGTAACTTCATAATCAAGTGGGCTTGATTTGGTTTGGTCACGTAATTATGCAATTGTCACTACCGAGCCCTTACAAAGTTGGAATGGAACACATTCTATTCAAATTGGTTGAATCTCCCTTGAGGCTAACCTAATCGAAAACAGAGGAGAATATTCATTCGTATTTAATAATAATAATGTGGAGGCTACATCAATCTACATTTAACAAGCCCTATTTTAGCTATCAAATGATACCCCCACTAATCGGCTTCAAAATAACATGTGTTTGGAACATTCGCATATATTCCTTATCCCACTTAAGAGTAATTCTATTATAAAAGCCCAATATGCAATACGGTTGGTAAGTATATTTATTGCTCCTGATTTAAGTATCGAAAAATTTATTTATCGAAAAAAAAAAAAAAAAGTATCGAAAAGTTTTAGATGGAACCCAACCAACTAGCCCATTAACTCACTCTACTCGAGCCTAGTCCTCCTGACACTCAAGGCCCAAAGCCTCTAATTTCAGGCCCAAGTGAATGGGATTTTCACCTCTTTTTAGCTTTATTTATTAAATATTTTTTTGTATTCGATGATAATTGATTGAAATTGATCGGTTCTTTAATTGAAGAAAGATAATTAATTTTAATTAGTCTCAGGTGTCAATTTACTTAAAAATACTAAGTGGGATTGTGATAAAATCCGATCTAATTCTATAATTACCCAATAATTGAGGTGACAAGTTGTTGGTATAGTTGGCCCGTCATTCTAATAGGTGGCCCACAAAATGTCCACTACAAATTTATTTGTGTTTGATTTCTGGTAAATCCAAAATGCATATTAAGTGCTATTATTAGGTATTCCCACTGCCCCACAATAATATCATTTTAAGAATAATTTTTTATCTCATAATATATATATTTTTTTAAATTTTAAGAGAAAATTTATTAATATTTTTCTAATATATTCTTAGATAATAATAAATATTTTGTGTAAATTTTTAAAATTTTTTCCAATAACTCATTAATTATAAGAGTATTTTAGTTAAATTAATCTATAATTAATAATATTAATTCATTTTCTTAATCTTTGTGCAATAATCTAAAATGATATCTATTATGGAATAGAGAGGGTATATATATACACACACCAAACGCTGAAAAAGAATGTTAAATATATATATATATATATATATCATGAGTAGATCAAATCTAAATCAAATTGAAAATGGCGCATTAAGTGCTACTTCTTGGAAGCTTCCCGTTTTCCTTAAAGGACATGTATTTCCAAATCTTAATCAGGACAAATTGACAATTGGCAAGAAAAAATCCTATCTTTGTTTTCTACGGGGCCCTGTCCATAGTACATTCAGTTGTATAATTCTATTAACTTCTGTATTTTTCAAGAAATTCTTGGGGGTAGACTATGGTATAGCTCACCCTGAAACAGTTTTGGGGTTGCAATCTTTTGGATCAGTTGAAAAAGATTTGAGTTTTGTTAGCTGATAAGAAAGGTAAAGAACTGAACTTTATCATCATTAGCTTTCCTTTTGCATCTTTGTCTTGAAATGGTTCTACACTTCTACTTCAAGAATCTTGATCTGGGCTTGTGTTATTCTGCTTGCTTTTGCTGCTTATTCACTGATATCTATGAACTGTTGATTTGTTTCGGTGTTATTTGTTGTGAATTGATCTGGGCCGTTTGCTTGTTATCCATTCTCATCCTCTGTTGACCTAGTCTGACTTGATGTGGAGACGCGAAGAGTTGGGACAATTTTCACCACCTGCCATTGTTGAATTTGCTTTGTATTTTGTTCTAATCCGGTTTGTTTTTGTGTTTGTTTTTTTTTCCCCAAATGGTTTCAGTCTTTCCATGAAATTAGCATGGAGGTTGATTATTCTTAACACACTCATGTGGTAATAAAAAACTTATATTGTTGTGGCAGTATTTGCTATATTGCTTTATGGTCGACCTTTACATGTTAATGCATTGAGGTATGTAAGTTACATGCTACCTCAGTTTTTGCAGCCCTTCATTAAGAGGTAGATCATGTGCTAATGTGTGCCAGTTTCTTATTTGTGCCTCTCAGGGGTATTTGCTTGTTATCTGGAGATGGGATCCGTAGAAGAAAAGTTGGACCTCGAATCCGATGAGGACATCCCTCTTAGTGCATCTCAGTCGACAAATAAAGTGCAGTCACTGAATTTCGAAACACCACATATCTTAGCACATCCGAAGTTTTCCGCTTCATGGGTTTTGAGTAAGGTGCATAGAGTCAGCATTTTGCGGAGTATATACGTTGTCTTGATCAAAGCAAAGATCAATGTTTTGCTTCCTTTCGGGCCACTGGCAATTATGCTACACTATCTTACTGACAAACATGTAAGAAAATCAAAAGTTGTCCTACCAAAAAAGGGGGATATTTCTGAAACTTGCATGATGCTAGTATTTAACGTCTGTGATTTTCGGTTGGTTTCTAATCATAATTAATTCTAGGGATGGGTCTTCATCTTCAGCTTACTTGGTATTGCTCCTCTAGCAGAGCGTCTTGGGTATGCGACCGAGTAAGCAGTTACTCTTTGAATGGAAAAACTTTGCTCTATTAAGTTTTGATTTACTCTTTCCGTGGGGTGAAAAACAAAAAATAACCTGACGTCTTTTCCATGCAATTGTAATGTAGGCAACTCGCATGTTACACGGGCCCCACAGGTAGAGTTTCTTTTTTCATTCTCCTTCACTTTTAAGAATGATTTATAAGATACATTTGATTTCTTTCTGCATGTTATTTGAAAAATCATCCTGGTTAGGCTATAAAAGAAGTTAGTGCCTGCATGAAGAAGCTACCTATATGGTTCTCACCATAAATGACTATGGTCCTTATAGCTATTTGATGGTAGACTAACATACTGCCAACTGTGTTTGTGGAAAGTAATTGCCGAGGAAGGGTTTTGGGAAATATTTGGCTTTCCTGTGTTACTCCTCAATTGTTGTCAGCTAATGTTGTAGGATCGTGACATGAAATAACTGAAGCAAATGCTATCGTCATGGGGACAAAAAGAAGATATTTGTGACCTATGTAACTTCTCTGTTGATTGGGCAGAGAAATAGTGGCTACTAAACTAATTCTAGCGTCAACACCCACTATCTGTTCGACACGTGCTGATTTGTCAAAATTGGAGCTTGTTGAATGATCACCTCATCTCATCTAAAAGCTTAAACTATTAGAGAGGAGACTCATCGAATATTTATTATCTCCAACACTCCTTGGCACGTGCAGGCGGACTTCTTTTGTTATTAAGTCTTGCACGTGAAATTCTTTTTTCATAAAGGGGCAGTGATGAGATTCGAATATAGGACTTTTTATTTGGCCTGGCTCTGATACCATATGAAATGACTACCTCATCTAAAAAAAGCTTCTCCTCTTTAAGAGCTTAAGCTTTTAGATGAGGTGGTCATTGAATGGAGCTATTGGAGAACAAGCCTATCTTTGTAATCAGAAATAATAGTTTTAGTTGGGAGATGCTTAAAGAAGTTGTTTAACTAGATTCTTGGAGCTTGTGAAGGGGGTCTATGTGGCATATATAAATTGGAATGGAGGTATGGAGCAATTGTTGCGTGATATGGGTGGTGATGTGTAGGCTTGAGATTCCCATCATATTACATTCAGGAACTGTAGGTCTGTTGTGTGAGGATTTCTGCAAATGCAAATTTTTATTTCCTGGTGGAATTACTCATACTATATGTTTGGAATGCAATGAAGAAGTATGGCATCTCGCCCTATGGGGCCATAAGCGGGACTCGGCATGATGGACATTTTTGTGACTGTGTATTAAGTGCCGTGAAAATAAAAATCTTAAAGGAGATAAGTCCATCCTTACAGCTTTACATGTAGATTCATTTTCAGGTATTTGTGCCAGTAGACAATGGGAAACTGGGGCTACATTCGGTAGAGGCAATTATGTTTGGGTGAAGGCATTGGTATCTCACCCCCTGACCTCTACATTTTTTACCAACGGTGAAATTGATTGACACAAAGTCAAAAGATATGCTTAGTATTATGAATTTTGTCAATCAGTTACATTAAGATGACTGGTGAAAGGTTGTGAACCAGCCAATCGCTGAGAAGAAACCTAGACAAGGAAAGAAAATATATAGTGTTGGTGAAGTAAAACTGCTAATATGGTATAGTAAGTAATAGAGGAGGAAATATGAAATTAGTCAAAGGACATCTCCACTTGTATTGAATCTAGCACATTTGTTTTGTATGCACTTCTCTTGAAAGTGGATTGGTAAGAATGTCTCCTATTCATTTGTTCCATATTCCTGAGTTTAAATGTGTAGATTCGAAGGTGGATTTATTGCTGATTTTGCTTTTGCCTTTGCTGTTTAGTACTTGAAAACCATCACTGTTTTAATGAAATCTATTTGAAACACATATGTGTTTGATGTATTCATAATTTTAATTTGCAGTTGGCGGCCTTCTAAATGCTACGTTTGGAAATGCTACTGAAATGATAATTTCTATGTATGCGTTGAAGAATGACATGATTAGGGTTGTTCAGCAATCTTTGCTCGGTTCCATCCTATCAAATATGCTTTTGGTGCTTGGATGCGCCTTCTTTTGTGGCGGGATTGTTCATCATCAGAAAGTTCAGAATTTTAGTAAGGTGGTGTATTTGTCTTAATTGACTAACGCACTTTGAACGAATGTCAAAATTTACAATATTGCCCCTCGACTGAGTAAAGGAAAAACTAATGCTTGGCAAAATTTTTTCAGGCTACTGTCCTTGTAAACTCGGGATTGTTGCTAATGGCGGTTATGGGCTTATTGTTTCCGGCAGTGCTACACTTCACTCACACAGAAATACATAAGGGCAAATCAGAGATTGCTCTTTCACGAGTTAGCAGCTTTATAATGCTGATCGCTTATGCTAGCTATCTTTTCTTTCAGCTCAAGAGTCAAAGTAATCTTTATAGTCCTCTTGATGAGGTATACAAGAATACATGCTCATGTAAGAGCACTATTTTTGCTTATGCATTTAGTGACCCAATAATCGCACCCTTCCACTGGCTGTAGGCGACGGAGAATAATGACGAAGATTCTGATGAAGATGATGTCCCCGAGATCACCCAATTGGAAGCAATAGTGTGGCTTGCTGTTTTGACTTTGTGGATATCTGTTTTATCTGGATATCTTGTTGATGCAATACAGGTATGCCGCCATGTACCACACCAGAAAGATTGATAAAGAAAGAAGAAAAGGAAAGGAAAGACTATTAAAGCAAATAACATAACATACCATAGTGGGGCCAACTAAAATTCCTTATCTTTTGTTTTTACTTATTTAATTTATGCTTCCTCACGTTTCCGTCCTCATCAAGTTCAATAAATAGCAAACTTTATGTTTCCAGGGAGCATCTGATTCGATGAACATGCCTGTCGCTTTTATTAGTGTTATTTTGCTTCCAATTGTGGGCAATGCTGCAGAACATGCTAGTGCTATCATGTTTGCAATGAAGGACAAACTTGTGAGTATTCAAATATCATAGAAATCTTCAAACCAGTTCGTAAGTGTTTTCTGTTCAATTGACTGTTCTTTTTGCAGGATATTACTCTGGGAGTTGCAATTGGATCATCTACTCAGATATCAATGTTTGTGGTAAGGGCCTTGTGCACTTTTTCGCCACTTGCGCCATTTTATCTTCTAGGAGGTTTATGGTTTCAAGCTTATGATTCTTATACGATTGATATATGCAGATCCCGTTTTGTGTAATTGTTGGTTGGTTCATGGGAAAGCCTATGGACTTGAATTTCCAACTCTTTGAGACCGCCACTCTATTTATTACCGTACTGGTCGTGGCATTTATGCTTCAGGTTTGTATTGATTACTCTAATTACCACTTCTTATGGGTCCTTTTAGAAATTTATTTTTTTCATCCCAGAAAGGAAGAAACGAAAATCAGCTAAACGTGAGAAGGGGCCAAAAACCCCTTTCTCCCCCTCCATGAGTTTCTCAGTTTCCCACATACTTTATATCTCAATTTAGGGCGTACTCTCGTATTTTGCATTTCACTCTCTTGAATCTCTTATTATTGTTTCTTCTGTTTATGCAGGAAGGTCAATCAAACTATTTTAAAGGTTTGATGCTCATTCTGTGCTATCTCATTGTCGCCGCTAGTTTCTTTGTGCACATCGATCCATCAAATGGTGAGTCCTTATTAACTTTTTA
Organism: Petrea volubilis; assembly: GCA_026212405.1. Lineage (NCBI taxonomy): Eukaryota > Viridiplantae > Streptophyta > Magnoliopsida > Lamiales > Verbenaceae > Petrea > Petrea volubilis. Next base: position 21,710 of record JAOWBU010000023.1, read on the forward strand.
TGATTTACTTCTAGTCCTTGCTTTGCGATTGTTTCTTGTTTGCCTTTCGGAATACGGGTGTTGTGGGAGGAGCATAAGCAGACTAAACAGAGAACTCAGGAATGCAACTGTTGGAGATAATAAACATTCGATGACTTTCTTCTCTAATAGCTCAAGCTTTCAAATGAGGCGGAGGCGGTCGTTTAACAGTAACTAAATGCTTTTTCTGTGTGCACTTCTGTAGATGATGATTGAGTACATGCTCGGATTCGCGGAGCCGGCCCTGCCTCTTTCTTTCTTCCTTCCCCACCCCCCCTTCTATTTTCGTTTTGTATTATTTTCTACCCTTGATTGTCAAGTTGGGACGAAATGGCAGTCGGCAGCTGGGTTGGAGGTGGGATATGGGACTTTGTTCGCGAACGAGCCCATCCTGCAGCCGATGAATTTCCAACGGCTAGTACGTTTCAACTTGTCGTAAACACACATTTTCGAACATTGTTCGCCACGTTTTGCGCAGAATTAAAGTACGCCGGCAGGTTAAGAAAAGCTCATTGTAGGTTCTTTGTAGGACATGCAAATAAAATTTTGGCAATCCCGTATAGCTTAGTTGTAGGTTTTAGAGTGAATGTGAACTGTATTGTTTTTCGCCTTTCTTCGAGCAGTTCGTATCCCCATTCTCATGGTCTCTTTAATACGTTGTATTTGATTTGAAATATTGTTGTAATCGATTGGAATGTACTTGAACTTTCGCTAAAGGAAAAAGTAAAATGGAATTTAGAATTACCAAGCTTGCGTTTATGAGTATCTCGTATGGCAACCGCACCCTTCAGCCCCCCTTGGCTTCGAATCAAAAATGTTAGTATATTGTTTCAAAACATTTTTGTTTTCTTTAGGTTTGTCTTTTCGCTTTTGTTTTTGTTTCTTTTTGCTTTATTATTATTGTTATTGTTATTAAAAAAAACTTGAACCCTGCAATAGCAAGCTATGATATTAACTTAACTACTAAGTTGTAGTTGACTGTGGGGTTACTGCTTTTTAATGCACAAGTTGGGTTAAATAAATGCGTAACACAATTTCCAAGCTAGTGGTACGTATGCACTTTTGACAAAAGGCTAAAAAAAAACCACTCGTGACAATTACAATTTGTCAAGACCAAGAATTTAATATATATGATGACCACTTTCTGATAGTAACGTTCACAAATACTATAATTAGAACACGCCTTTGACTGGTGTACATAACTATACTTGGTATAATATTGACCATGAGAATACATCTCAATCAAAGTAATATCATCATTTTCCAGGTTTCTTCCCCGAGGCAATACCGGGAAATGTCTATCTAAATCATCCAAGTCAAGAAAAAACCTCTCATAGCATTAGTACATGTAACATTTAAAAATTTTCGAAAAAAATACTTCTAAAATTTAGCTTGATGTGGACTTGAGGAGGTCGACTGCATCCGCCTGCCCCCCTAGCTCTGCCTCGGTTCCTCCATGTCAACATGACTCACTCTATCTTCCTTTCTATCCAGGCCTCCAAACTCTGCACAAGAATTGGAGATTGAGGTGGAGTACTATCGTATTATTCATTCTTGTGATCATCGTTTCTTAGATATAATGCTAGCAATAGTGATAGTAGCGATTTCGTGCTTCGTAAATACCTGTCGTGGCGATTGCAGTCGCCTCGATCGTGATTCTTTATCATCATTCAACCTGAGCATCTCCGCGGCATCTCCCCTGAATTGGTCTGTTTCGGTAGATTGCTGCAGCTGGGAAGGCGTCGGTTGTGATGATTCCGGCAGGGTGACCGATCTCTGGCTGCCATCACGAGGCCTAGTCGGAACCATATCTCCTTCTATTATGAACCTGACCAGTTTGTCTCAACTCATTCTTTCTAACAATGGGCTCTCCGGCCCTCTTCCACAAGGATTCTTTGATTCATTTAGCAGCCTTCAGGTCATTGACTTGAGTCGTAATCGTTTATCTGGGGAGCTACAGGCATCAGATAAGTTGCCTCCTACAATCCAGACATTCAACTTGTCCAGCAATCAGTTCCACGGGACAATCCCGTCTTCGTTTCTTCAGCCGGCATTGAACCTGGAAACTTTTGATGTGAGAAATAATAGCTTCTCTGGATTCATTCCTTCGTCTATCTGCAGTTTTTCGTCCTCAATACAGCGTCTTGATTTCTCCAACAATGATTTTGTAGGCCCGATTTCTCAAGGCTTCGGTCGGTGCTCCAACCTGCAGAGTCTACGAGCTGGTTTCAACAACTTTTCAGGAGAGGTCCCGCAGGACATTTACAGGTTGACTACACTTCAAGAACTGTACTTACCTGGAAACAAGTTCTCTGGAATGATGGATGAAAGGGTTGTCAACCTCATCAACCTCAAAATCCTCGTGTTGTATGGTAATGACTTGACCGGTACGCTTCCTCAGGATATCGGGAGGCTATCGAAGTTGGAACAATTGCAGCTCCATATAAACAGATTAAACGGCACCATTCCTCCCTCGCTCACAAACTGCACAAGACTCACAACACTAAATTTGAGGGTCAACTCCCTAGAAGGTGAACTCTCTTCTTTCGATTTCTCGAGATTTGCTCAGCTAAGGTCAGTTGATCTGGGGAATAATTTCTTCAGTGGAGGCTTGCCGAGAAGCCTCTTCTCGTGCAAGACGCTCACGGCTATTCGCTTGGCCACTAATAACCTAACCGGAGAGATCCTGCCCAGCATAGTGGCTTTACAATCCTTGTCTTTCCTCTCCCTTTCTAACAACAGCCTAACGAATATCACAAGTGCAATTAGAATTCTAACGGGGTGTAAGAACCTCAGCACCCTTATACTCTCAAAAAATTTCTACAATGAAGAATTGCCTAGCAATGAGAGCTTGATAGGCTATGTGGATGTGGGGTTTCAGACTCTCCATGTACTGGCTCTAGGCGGCTCTGGGTTCACTGGTCCCGTCCCAATGTGGCTATCGAACCTAGCTAATCTGGAGGTTCTAGACCTCTCGTACAATTACATCACGGGCTCCATTCCAGGTTGGGTTGGGGCTCTCCCAAACCTTTTCTACTTTGATTTGTCGAATAACCTACTTTCCGGATGCTTCCCCATGGAACTTACTGTACTGCCAAGGCTGGCATCCCGGAAAAACTCTGATCAAGTTGACAGCAGTTATCTAGAGTTGCCTATGTTTGTTAAGCCCAACAATATCTCCGACTTGCAATACAATCAAATTTCGAACTTGCCACGGGCTATATATCTTGGGAATAACAGTTTTGATAGACCTATCCCGGCAGAGATTGGCCAATTGAAGTTTATTGTTGCACTGGATCTCAGTGGCAATGATTTCTCTGGTAGCATTCCTGACACACTATCTAATCTCAATGACTTGGAAAAACTAGACTTGTCCGGTAACCGTCTTTCTGGTGAAATCCCAGCATCATTCCGAAATCTCAATTTCTTGTCTTCTTTCAGTGTTGCACATAATGATCTTCAAGGTCCCATACCCACAGGAGGACAGTTTGACACTTTCCCTAGTTCAAGTTTCGAAGGAAATCCAGGGCTCTGTGGCCGAGTTTTGCAGCGCTCATGCTCGAATCAGCCTAATACAATGAGTCATTCTGCAGTGGGAAGAGGCATAAGGAAGAAAACCATTGTTTTACTAACCCTTGTGATCTTTTCAGGCATTTTCACCATGACTCTGCTATTGTTTTGGGTCCTTTCAAAGACGAGAATCCTGCAAAGAGGTGACGCAGAAAAGACTAATCCGGACATGGTGTCTTTCAACTCATCCGGTGTGTTTCCTGAAGTTGCAAATGACACTAGCTCAATCATATTGTTTCCGAATAATACGAATAATGTTGAGGGTCTCACAATAGCTGATGTCCTGAAAGCTACAGACAGTTTCAACCAATCAAACATAATCGGTTGTGGGGGTTTCGGCTTGGTGTATAAAGCAACTTTGCCAGATGGGACTAACCTGGCAATAAAGAAGCTCTCTGGAGACATGGGCTTGATCGAAAGAGAATTCAAAGCAGAGGTGGAAGCTTTATCCACAGCCCAGCATGAGAACCTGGTGAACCTGCAAGGTTACTGCATGCACGAAGGCTCGAGATTGCTGATATACTCCTATATGGAGAACGGGAGCCTGGACTACTGGTTGCACGAGAAGCCTGACGGAGCGTCCCAGCTTAGTTGGCCTACTCGACTGAAAATCGCTCAAGGCGTGAGTTGTGGGATTGAATATATGCACCAGATCTGCGAACCACACATCGTGCACCGTGACCTTAAGTCCAGCAACATCCTTCTTGACCATAACTTCAACGCGCATGTGGCAGATTTTGGGTTGGCAAGATTGATTCTTCCATATCATACTCATGTCACCACTGAGTTGGTTGGCACCCTGGGCTACATTCCACCAGAGTATAGTCAATCATGGATAGCCACTTTAAGAGGGGATGTCTACAGTTTTGGAGTTGTCATGCTTGAACTATTAACTGGAACGCGGCCCATTGAGTTATTCAAGCCAAAGATGTCAAGAGGATTGGTGACTTGGGTACAACAAATGAGGAGCGAGGGAAAACAAGAAGAGATCTTTGATCCTCACCTGAGACGAAAAGGGTACGAACAAGAGATGCTTCGAATGCTTGACGTAGCCTGTATGTGTGTCAACCAGAACCCTCTTGAGAGACCAACTATAAAAGAAGTAGTTCATTGGCTCGAAGATGTAGGGACCAACCGGCAGACACCAACACAAGGGCAATAAGATGCTTGAGTACACAACTCTCAGTTTTGCTGTCAATACAAAAGATGCCTCAGCTGCATACGTCATCGCACTTCCACTTGACACCTATTGTAATGACAAAAGGCTCGTTTCTCCGTGACCTTCTCTTGAATTCTCAAGACTTCTGTCGCTCATCGCCGCAGGGGCAGAGAACATCAATGAAAGTACACATACTTCTACAATAGTCAGCTTTTCGGAAAAGTTTTATCCAGAAGAAATTTATGCTATTGTAAAGTTGCATATCACCTCAAACTGTATTTAGACAGTGAGCTCTTTCCCTGCTATCACTGATCAAACAAACAAAGACAAAAAGTGAAAATGTATCACATAGAAAAGTGGAATTCTTCACTAATCATCTTAACATGTTCTATAGATGAAGTTGCTCCAGAGAAAAGACATTGGTAAAGAATAATTTCTATTGATGAAACCCATTGACCTTAGCAAAAATTTTGCAAAATATGCTATGAATTTAGTCCAAAGCAGTCCCCAATTATAAATGTTATCTTAAATAAGCTTAATTTTATAGAAGGAAATAGATGTATATAATGTGCATTCCTTCAAACATTTGTAGTATTTCTACCATGAAATTCAAGTCCAAATGTAGCCTTATTAAATGGTACACGTTATGACTAGAACAACCAAGGGCATATAGATTACTTATAACTTTCAAGAAAAGGATCTATTTTTATCCTTTTACAAAAGAAATAGAAGGAAAAGAAAGAAAAGTGTCTGCTAAACCTGCTGAAGAGTCCATGATTTTTCCTTTATTCTTGTTGACAATTGAAAATAAACCATTGGAAACAATTGTTTTTATATTTAAGTTTGTTGAATTAAGAGATATTCAACAATGTACCAATACTTGAACATCACACCAAGTCTTTGATTGTACAGTTGGCAGAAAAAAGAAGCCCTGGAAAGAGATTAATTGCCTTCCCCCTCAATTACGTTGGTCAGTTAGCTATTGCAACTCTCTGGTTTGTTAGAATAGTGCCAAATATATATATATATATATACTTATCTTAATTTTTTAGCTAAATGTTCAAGACTTCAACTTACTAACTTGCTAAATACGGAAGAACATATCACATATTTATCATACATCCCAACAATAAATCTTTTATATGATGCATGCAAGTAGCAGCAGTTTTCCCCGTAAGGTAAAACACAAACTTCATCCTTCAAAATGATAATGAACACACACACACACGCATGCACACACACACACATGCACGCACACTAATACTCCATGAATAATGAAAGACCCACCAGCTATTTGTCCACAAAGGAAATGCTTTTTGATTGGTTAGACCTCAATTCTTATCGTTGCTCCATGTCAAAGTCACCCACTCTATCTTACTTTCTATCACTCCTCTTTGGCATCTGCAACCGTCTTATTCCTCTTGTTTTCTTGTTCTGATAGTGATCAAAGATAACAAACAGAACTGCTTAGAGCAGCCATGTTCTTTGGTACTGCTTCCTCTTACTCATCACCTAAGAAGAGTCACAGTATTCATTCTTTTGATCAACATTTCTTAGACATACTGCTCGCGATTGTAGTGGTAGTAGTAATTGCTTGCTTTGTATGTACCTGCCAAGGCGATTGCAATCAGCTTGATCGTGATTCTTTATCATCATTCAACCTGAGCATCTCCACTGCAACTCCCTTGAATTGGTCTCTTTCGGTTGATTGCTGCAGTTGGGAAGGCATTCGTTGTGATAAGTATGGCAGGGCGACTAGTCTGTGGCTACCATCAAGAGGCCTAGTAGGAAGCATATCTCCTTCTATTGTGAATCTGAGAAGTCTTTCTCGACTCAGCCTCTCTCACAACTGGCTCCATGGCCCTGTTCCTGATGGATTCTTTGCATCCATTAATCGCCTGCAGGTTATTGATTTGAGTCACAATCTTTATCTGGAGAGCTATCAGCAACAAGTAAGTTGCCAGCAACAATCCGGACATTCAACTTGTCCAGCAACGACTTTCATGGGACAATTCCATCTTCGTTTCTTCACCTAGCAGCGAATTTGGAAACGTTTGACATGAGCTATAATAGTGTCTTTGGATCCATTCCTTCATCCATCTGTGGTTTCTCATCCTCAATAAAGCATCTTGATTTCTCCAACAATGACTTTGCCGGCCCCATTCCTCAAGGTTTTGGCCAGTGCTCAAACCTTAAGAGTCTACAAGCGGGTTTCAACTATTTTTAAGGACAGGTCCCACAGGATATATACGGGTTGTTGACACTTCAAGAACTGTACGTACCAGGCAATAAGCTCTCCGGACTGATCGATGAAAGGATTGTCAACCTCACAAACCTTAAAATCTTCACTTTGTATGATAATGAGTTGACAGGTGAGATTCCTCAAGATATTGGGAGGCTTGCCAACTTGGAAAAATTGCAGCTCCATACAAACAAACTAACAGGCACCATTCCTCCCTCGCTCACAAACTGCACAAGACTCACAACACTGAATTTAAGGATCAACTCCCTTGAAGGTGAACTTTCTTCTTTTGATTTCTCAAAATTTGTTCAACTTAGATCAGTTGATCTGCGGAGCAATTTCTTTAGTGGAGGTTTGCCAGCCAGCCTCTTCTTGTGCAAGACACTCGCTGCGATTCGCTTGTACAACAACAGCCTAATCGGAGAGGTTCTACCCGACACAGTGGCATTGCAATCCTTGTCTTTCCTCTCCCTTGCCAACAACCTCCTAACCAATATCAAAAGCGCAATCAGAATTTTAACCGGTTGCAAAGGCCTCAGCATCCTGATACTCTCAAAGAATTTCTACAATGAAGAATTGCCTGGAAATGAAAGCTCTACTGGCTTCGAGGGGTTACAGAATCTCCGAGTACTGGGTTTAGGTGGCTGCAGATTTACTGGTACTGTCTCACTGTGGCTATCGAAGCTAGCTAATCTCAAGGTTTTGGACCTATCATTCAACCACATCACAGGCCCAATTCCAGGTTGGGTTGGGACTCTCCCGGACTGGACCTCTTCTACTTAGATTTGTCAAACAACCACCTTTCAGGTTACTTCCCTATTGAACTAACTAGACTGCAAAGCCTAGCATCCCAGCAAAAGCCTGATCAAGTTAAAAACTATTATTTAGAGCTGCCTGTGTTTATTCTGCCCACTAATCTCACCAGCCTGCAATACAGTAAAGTTTCACACTTACCACCAGCTATATATCTCGGCAATAACCACTTCAGTGGACCTATCCCGTTAGAGATTGGTCAATTGAAGTTCATTGTTGTCCTGGATCTCAGTAGCAACAATTTCTCCGGTACCATCCCCGACACGCTATCTAATCTAAGAAACTTGGAGAAATTGGACTTATCTCGAAACTGCCTTTCTGGTCAAATCCCAGCATCATTCCAAAACCTCCATTTCTTGTCTTATTTTAGCGTTGCGTACAACAATCTTCGAGGTCCCGTGCCCTCAGGAGGACAGTTTGACACTTTCCCAAGTTCAAGTTTTGAAGGGAATCCGCGGCTGTGCGGTCGATTTTTGCAGCAGTCATGCACTGGAGCTTCAAAAACTTTAGTTCCTGCATCCCACAGAGAAGGCTCAGAACAAGCAACTATAAATTGGCCTAGCTCCGGTACCGGCTATGTAATCAGTTTCTTACTTGCCGTGGTAGCTGTTTTCAAGTTTTCCTGTTGGAGACTCATTCATTGACTTGCTTTTTAGGCATTAATGTTACAATTGTTTGTTCAGATGTATATCTATAATGTTGCGATGTGATGAGCTTTGCTCATCTTCTGGACATTCCATGAGAAGAGAAAAATCATAGGCATAGATTACAGAACAAAAAATTGGACCCTGCACCAATAAGTTGAGAACAGTTAATTCTTTGAATATCAAGGAGCCCCTCTGGATCTCCAACCCCATAATTTGGAAGCAGCACATTTTTCATTACATACACGACATGTGAAAACACACACACACACACATATATGTATATACACACACATATATATACACTGGGAACGAAAGCAAGAACAGTTCTAGTGTCAATCTCTGAGCTCAAGCATAAAAAAACAGTTAGCTTTGACAGAAAATAAGATGATTACGGAAAAAAATCAACTTTTAGCATCATAATAACAGAACAAAAAAAAAAAAAAAAAAGAAGCTTTTTCCAACAGATAACCAAAAGTAAGATCCTTTTGGAGCCTACGAATAACAAAGTAGCAAGATTTAACGAGAAGAATTATACTCGGTGAAATTGAGATATCAATGATTTCAAAATTATCTGATAAATTCTTCACGCACGATTCAATTTAGAGAGAGAGAGAGAGAGAGAGGGCGCCCGTTAATCTGAGAACTGAAACAGTTGCTTCCTTTAACGCAGGTACCAATGCATATATATATATATATATATTTATATATATGTGTGTGTGTGTGCGCGCGCGCGCGCGCGCGTGTACGCTCGTGTTGTTTATGCATGCAGGTTCAACCCATGAAAATTGGCGAATGGAGAATATACATAACTAGTCCATAGAAAATATGATTTTGACTTATACATGATGATAAATTAATAAAAATAAATAAATTAATTATTTTTGAAAACATAAATTTATAAAATGGCACTATAGAAAAATAGTGGGTAGATTAGAGTATTTGAAAATTCGATTAATAACATAATATATTAAATTTTGGTATACAATTATATTATCGAATATTTGTTTCTTTTTAGGAATTTATGCAGAAATAAGTGAAAGATAATTTTAATACTTTAAAAATTAAAGTAATTCACAAATATTGCAAATATGACCCTATAAATAATAAAAGAAATAATTTTATATATGAAAAAAATTACAAAACATAACTTTATCATTTGATATTATTTAAAAAGTAATATATCAAAATTTGAATAATTACAAATAACCATACAAACTTTGATATATGGGCTGAACTGCAGAAAAAGAGTGGCCCAGTTTGTGTCAACTAGACCTTATCTCTTTTACAATGGCCCAGTTGAAAAATCCAAACCCGGATCCGATTATAGAACCCATAACCGGATTAGGATCCGCCCCACCAGTCTGCAGACACAGGAGTTGAGTTGAAAAAGCCATGGAACAACGAAGAAAGTGAGAGAAATTGATTGATCAAGAGAAGAAAAAATGTGGAATTTGACTTTGTTTCTGACCATAGTATGGGCTCTGAGCTTGCTCTATGGCGAGTGGCTTGCTTATTTGGTGCCTTCTTACTGGACCTGTTCTTGGCCCCATCTTCAACGCCAATCTTCTTCTGAGGTATAACCCATCAATAAAGTTGCAATCTTTATGCTTTTTCTGAGTTTTTAGCCTCTAATGTGTGATTATCTAGCTGCTTGTGTAATGCTGTTCTGTGGGTCAAGTCTGGATCTTGGTGTTTGAAGTTGAATCTTTTTCATTTTCTTTTATTCGCTTTGATTTGGCATCTTATTTTGTTTTGATCCTCCTTTGTGTTTCTTGTTTTTCATTTCTGCAAAGGGGTTAAAGAAAATAGCAGAGTAGGATTCCTTGATTGTAGTTGTCGATCATGTTTGTGTCTATAGAAAGATCAAATTTCAACCACATAAGAGGAGAGAGTGAAATTGAAGTTATAGCCATGGTTCGCCGTCGCGGCGTTCCGAAACCAGAACGACAGCTGCCGTTTCATCGCGATGGACTCGAACCACCACGGGTATGGATCGGAGATTTATCGGCCAAATCGTCGGACCGGCGGCTCTTGATTATGTTCAGCTCCATGAAGAAACATTGATCGGCCAGCCGCGGGTCGTCGCCAGCTTTATTGGAAGAAGATGGAACGCCAAATCCAGGGTTGAGTTTTGATTTCCATTTTTTTTAAAAAAAAAAAAAGAAAGAAAGAAAGACGATGGAAGAAGTTGAAAATTGAAGACGAGCCGATGAGAATCTTTTGGGTTGTGGAGAGAGAGAGAGAGAGAGAGAGAGAGAGAGATGAGTAGAGGGAGAGAAATGTTACCTTTTTAACAAAAAATGACAATGAGCTATTTTTTTTTTTTTATTTACACAAGCTTTTATCAGAATTTTTGTGGAAGTATATGGTATTTTTTAGAATTGTAATAGTAATTATATGTTTTCTTATAATTTTGTATATTTTTTTAAAAAAATTTATTTAAAAAAATCCGTTCCGGCCTCAATCGTTCCGCGATGTGGCAATGGAACTAGACCAGTCTAGCCCGTTCTGTTCCCCACGACCGTTACAGCGAACCAAGTTTATAGCTGTTAGACCAATGCAAAAACTTCCATTGCACTAATAGTTGGTTGATTGTTATGTAATTGGATGTGTTGAAAATCAGTCTTTGTTCACTTATTATGATTTCTTTAGTTTACATTGCAAAATGCTTAGTGTAGTTAAATGTGCATTTCTAAGACGTGTGTGTTGTGTGTGTGTGTGTAGGAAAGCATGTATTCTCACACTCTTATTTCTCCAAATCTCAGCTAAATGGAGCTGATTATGCGAGCAATTATGTGAAAATTGCTGTTGTTACGGATCCTCAGGTAACAGTGTGTTATAACGGATCTCGATTGTCTTGATGTTGTTTCTGTGCACAATAGTACCCTCAACTGAATAAGTCATCAATCCCATTATTATTGATATCGATTCCTTGTTGATTACAGCTCATGGATAGTACTTCGCTTCATCTTCCCCCAGAATCACTTGCTATGGAGATGGCTACGTTTTATACAGACTTGTACATGCGCAGGGCATTCTTGTTATCTGTGTTGCCCTTCAAACCAGATGTTGTTTTGTTTTTGGGTGATCACTTTGACGGGGGTTGGTACATAGCAGATGACGAGTAAGTACAGGCTCGTAAAATTTTTAGAAAAATGGATTATTTGGATCCAACAATTATGTTTCTCTTGGGCCACTATGTATGGTTTAAATTCAAAAGGAGATAAAAACGTGTTCGCTCCTTTTCTTTGTATGTCTATGAGAAAATCTTGCTAATGTTCTGAAGCCTCTGTTTCCTATATGTTATCTGCGGCTCTCTATCCAATTCATTTCACTAGTGTTGTCAAGAGCGACAATTCTGATCCTTGATCTGATACTTGTCCGTACTACTATTTACTCGCCGTTTTTGATTTGTTTCACAAATAGATGGCAGGAATCTTTGGGCCGTTTCAGGCATATTTTTAACCTGAATACACTTCAGAAAACTTCAGATGCGAAAATATACTACCTCTCTGGAAACCATGACACCGGATACCCAGCTTTCAACTCCCGAGTACCACAGGTATGTCTTATGCTACTCCTCAAACGCGTACTTTCCTCAAATTTTGCTTATCAACCTAACTTCATGCGATTTGACATCTGATGGTAGTGATGTATGAGTCTATTTGTGCTGTCATATAGCTATTCCCTTTTGAGAAATCAGGTCCCAGAGTACCCTCATTTGAAATGTATCATTATTCTTGAAAATGGTGTATAGTCATATTTATATCCTATCTTCACATTGATGTTATGCAGGTCGTCGATCGCTATGAGAGAGCATTTGGTGCAAGAAACTTTAGAGTTACTCTTGGAAAAGTGGACTTCATTGCGATTGATGCACAAACCGTAGATGGTAACAGCTAATATTATCTAATACTACATCCCTGGTTATAATTTAGTTCACTGTTTTCATATCAAGAAGACCTGCTTTCAGGCACTAACAGAAGTGTAAGAGCTAGATGTTTTATCTGCAGGTGATCCACAAGATCACTTCACATCAGCAACCTGGAACTTCATAAAAAATGCCTCTAGAGGTAAACGACACTCAGTTGAAGTCATAGAACATTTTTGAGTTTGTTTAGAGGATATGACATTCCCGACAATTATCGAATTTATTCAGATACTGGTTCTACTCAAAGGGTTTTATTAACTCACATCCCTTTATATCGAGCGGATTGGACTCCTTGTGGCCCTCATCGTAGTTCACCAGTCATCAATCAGGTTAAAATTCTACGATGCTATCTCTTCCCTCAATTTCTGAGTGTTTTTTTTTTTTTTTTGTTGTTCCTTTTTGTGGATATATTAATTTAGTTTAATGCTTCCCTTTGTGACCTTCAATATGTTTTACAATGTAAGTGCATAATATACATGATTGTATTTTGGTTTCCAGAGAATTCGCCGTGCTGGCCTTGATCAAGCAATATGGTAATCCATTTTTCCTCTTTCTAGACTGGTGTTCTTTTGATTGAATTATGCACGTTGGTTATAGTGATTGCCATGAACCTTGTTCGATTATGTACATGGTCATAGTGATTGCCATCAATCTTGTTCATCTGTCATGTAGTACAGGTATCAGAATTACATCACTGAAAGCTCGACAAACCTCATACTGGACATGATCAGACCCGTACGTATCACCATTCGTTCATCAATAGATGCTGAAACAATAACTTAAAAAGGCAATAACTAAATTTGTGTCTTTGCAGGCACTGGTCCTTTCTGGTCACGATCATGATCAATGCACTGTTACCCACACGTCCAAGCACGGTCCAGTAACTGAGGTAATTAAACTCCAATCTTTTTGGCCTTTTGTATTAGTTGATGACAGCATTGCAGTTGATTCATGGAATTATGCAGCATACTCTAGGAACCGTAAGCTGGCAACAAGGAAACCATTACCCTTCGTTTATGCTGCTATCGATCGCTAACTCCACATCACCCGATGAATTATCATCTCCAGAAGATGCCATAGCCACTCACCTCTGCTTTCTTCCTGTCCAACTACATATCTACCTATGGTATATAATGGGGTTTTGCGAATAATTTTTAATTTTCTTCTGGTTGCTGTTTCGTCCCCAACATTTGTTTTTTTTAATCTGAAAAGAATTTAGATTCTGATATCTAGTTTGATGTATGTGTCAGGTATTTATCTCTGTTTGCAATGACCCTTGTTCTTATCCTCGTTTGGCCAGCGAATGGAGTCCTCATATCAGGAAAGCTCGGTGACGTAATAGGGTCTATCAGAAGCCTGTACAACAGCTTAACCGACAGCGTGAAAGTGAAAAACGAAGATGAAAACTGTGAGTACGAAGAGATGTGGGATGCAGAAGGGACAATGCACCTTATCAAGAAAGCCAAAAAAGTCTCCTCGACATTCTTGAACGAGAAGAGCTCCACTGAGAGGTAGTATCAATAGTCATACATGTCACTTTCCAATCTAGCTCTCGTTTAGTTTTTGGGCAAGAAGTTCAGTGTATGTATCTATCTGCAGGGCTGGCAACGCTGTGTTACGATCAAATGTACGGAAACAGGTGGAACCGGGTACAGATGGGTCGACCCCAGATATAAGTATACATGTCGGGCCAACTAGAACACACAGATCGAAAGTAAAAATGATGATCTGGAGACTAGTATGGGCGCTGAGAGCGCTTATCATCATCGCCGCGTTCAATGTTCCTCTCTACGTGCTGCTGGTGTTCAAAGGTTGGATTGACAAATGATTTCGACGCCATCCATGTTCAATGTCTGAGCACTGAATGATCTGTATCACCAATCTGGGTATGTGTTCTTGAGCAAGCGACGGGATCAATGGTGATCTTTTCGCGCACTTTTTCAACACTTTATCGGGGTTCTTGGATTGCACAAGTTGTAGCAGTTGCAAAATTTCTTTGGGATTATGTTGTGCTGAGAAATAAGCATGTATAAGAGCAGCTTGAAGAACACATTGGACATAAAAAAGATTTAAACCATGTAAAATGACTATGTAAGACTACCTATTTTAAGCGATGAAGTTGAGGCCTTAGAATTATAAAATTTTGGGTTTGGTATTACACGATCTGACTCAAACTGCGAAATTGAGACCTCAAGATTATAAGATTTAGGGTTTGATTTTTCGTTAAAACGTGTGGGTCTTTATATATATTTTTCTAGAAGTTTGTTTTATTTTAATAGTAGTTTGTGGATTTATCGATAATTGTAGTTGTCTTGTGGGAAGATTGATGTTTTATGACATAATTAGTAATGGTTGATACACATGTAACGAAAACGTAATCAATTTATTAAAAAGTTATAAAAGCACTTTCTTTTATTGAATTACAACTTAGATTCAAATAGACAATGGTCTGATTTTACCCCCTATTTTGTTCCTCATCGATCTTTCTACACATAAATAAATAAAGTAGTCAAATACAAGAAAGCCCTGTTATTTATTACATCAATACTTCAGTACATTATACATTTTATCAGTGCTACTTTAGTTGCACTTATTTATTTAAATACGTACAAGCATCATGACATTATTACAATACACATTACCAAAATCAAGAACATGTAAATCCTGAACATCCTCCAATTTATTTTCATACATATGCAACACCACATTGCATCGTATTTTTCCACAAACTGAGGGGAAATTGTTACACAAAACCGAAGCTACTCATATATATATATATATATATATATATATATATACACAGAGAGAGAGAGAGAGAGACCCTTTCCATCGCATTGACCTCCAGTCGTCAGCCTCCACAATTCATCCTCATTAGCTCTTCAAGTGGCCCGGAATTTGTCTCTAAAAAGCTTCAACAAGCATAGCCTCCACATATATAATCCCCTCCATTGCCCAAAAAAAAAAAAAACCAAACGGGATTTCACCATTTAGGTTCAAAAACAAGATTTGGCATTTTATATAAGGAGAGAACAATATATATTGCATGACCACCACAAAAGAAGCAATTTTGGAGCATTGAAACAAAAAGTCCAAGAACCCTCAATCTTGCTGATGAAGATAAGCACTTTCTTGCTGTTTTGGGCTCAAGTTGAAGTTGAAAACGTGTACCATGAAATATAGAGATAGAGATATATCTATATAGGCTATGAGTTTGGTTGAAAAGGAAACGAAGGGGTTTACGGTTTAGGATTTTAGCTGAATCAATCATCCCCTTGAATGTACCAGCAAAGCAGCATGGTCGCGCAGCCGCGGAGGATGTAAATGCGAGCTCGTTGTTCTTTAACTAAAGAAGCGCATTTTCTAGTGAACCCGTTTTTCGAACTTCTCGAAGAAGTGTAAACTGAGTTCTTGTTCTTCTTGTTGAATTGTTGATTCATCAACTCGGCCATTTTTGTTAATTTCTTAGTAATGATGATGCTGGTACTTTGAGAATGAGTAAATAATAAATCCCTGAGAGGGGGGGGGGGGGGGGAAGCTCACAAATTAACTGGAGCTAGATCCTTGAGGGCAAATGGATTCAGGGTTTGGGTATTTATACAAGGTGGAGTTGACATAATGAGGAATTTGGGGGAGTGAACATGGTCAAGTTTGTGGGATATGCATGGGGAATTGTACCAAATTAAATGGTTTTAGGAACCAAACTAGGAAGAAGGGGACAAAATTTTCATTTGTCGAAAATTTTTGTATGCATTCGATTTGAACTGTAATTATACATCAACATATTTAATAAATTTGTATGTCTCATAGATTGTAATAAAATAAAATATATTAAAATTTATGTATTAGAATATGTCGCACTCAAGCTCAATGCATGATTGAGAGATACATATAAGGTGCATACAAGAGTTTTTCCTTTTTAAGTATATAGTTGAAGTGGGAAGCATAGATTTTCTTCAAATTGTACATTATTGAAAAGAAATATATTGAAATTCTGACACCAAAATATATAGTTCATAAGTTGATGATTCCTTGGCACATATAGATATCTGACATGATATAATAATTGGGAGTTTGGTTAGAACAATTGCCTCTTATTGGGAATATTTGGTTAGGACAATTGCCTCTTTAATTTCAAGTCGATTCCTTTAGAAAGACCAATTTATTTAGTTTATTCTCATTCCGACAGCTCGATGGGTCATCCTCGAATTATTTGGCCATATTACAGATGTACATCTATTAAAATTTAAAATTACATCCATTTAAAAATGATAGATTATCTTGTATATGTAGTTCAATTTTACCCTTTCAGTATTAATATATATTGTAAGCATGCATTGTTAGCGATTGTGTGTGTGTGTGTGTGTTTCCCCCGGCGGGGGAATGTGAGTGATGGACTCTGATATTAGAATTAGAAGGAAAAATTCTTGTATAAATCGAAAATGTATATGCATCATCTCAAAGTTTTCAATTTATTAAATACATATAAATTGTGGTTTAACATAACTCAATCATTGAATATATATCTAAACAGCAAGTTCAATGAGGACAAGGCACCACTTTACCACTTTACCACTTTTCTAATTCTATCTCTACTTTAAGTATTAATTCCGTGAAAAATTCCGTGGCAAAGTAGTGCATTAGAAAAGGAGGATTTCTTGATAAGGATAAGGCACCACCAGCGATTTACGGCAACAGTGTGTGGAATAGCGCGCATAATACATATATATATATATATATATATGTGTGCGCGCGCGCGCAAATTACTTGTATTAGTTGCACCAAAATTCCAAGTTGTCCATCTTTACTCGTTTTCACTTTTAGCTAAAACACATCAATTAGTAAATAAATTTTGCCACATTAGTTTCTTATTTTTATGCTTATTTTCTGATCCCACTATCAATAATTAAAATTATTTTGAAGCTGGCCTCAATTTATATGATTTATTAATTAGGATTTTCCTTAAATAATAATAATAATAGACTCACACTGAAGCCACGCCCTGGTGCCGATTTTTGATCGGAAAACCAATTTAAGTTGTAACCTGTAGGCATGTGGGATGTGGGATTTGGTAATCTTTGTACTCCATAGCTTAAACGTATGTGATATATAATCTTCAGACAACCTCAAATCCCTATAGATCCACTTGTTCAATCTCTTCGAAACTAATCCATCACCAAAGTCACATCTTCTTCTTTCTTACTTTCAAAACGAGAGAGAGAGAGAGAGAGAGAGAGAGAGCGAGCTTAAATCTTAAGTTAAGACAGCTGTGGTGCTTATCATGAGCATGAATATTTAAATGATGAGGTCCTAATTGTGTTCTTTCAAATACGGACACGTTAACATTAATGTTTTACGATTAATTCCTAAGTACTTACAATTAAGAAGATTAATGCCAAATGACTGCTGCATGCCTTCAAACCCTGGAAATTAACCTTAATTAATTAAATAGAAGTAAATTAATTAGTCAAATAGACTTTGAAATTTATAAATATAATTTTTTTTAATTTATGTAAAAAAAATATTAAACTACTGATAATATGAAACTATCCTATTACATATGAACTAGCTAGTGCTTTTGCACTTTCTAAAATCATCCTTTAATGATTCCTCACTTTTCCTTGTGATGATAATTTTTTTGATACAATCATCTCGGGACACGCTATAAATATTAACCGGAAAACACTCCCACACACACGCACACACTCACTCAAAGGGAAAGGGATAGATGACAAGAGGATTCGAACTCAGGACTTCTCTGATACCACTTTCAAACCCCCACCACTCGCCTCCGAACCCAGTGGCCCTTGTGATGATAATTAACGACCTCACATTGTTAAGGTAATCAATTATTAATAATTTCTTATTAAACTTATCCATTTAACTTAGCCTCAAATGAAGGTGATTAATAAGTATATGTTAGTACTAAATATGCTAATCTTACCCAAAATATTAAGACTCAAATCACCGTGAGTACATCTCGAAAACTTCATAGTATCAAAGTAGATAATTATTAAATTAAAAGTACAGTGGGTACAATGTTAAACTAAGCTATATATCTTGGGGATTATATCACTAAATACTAATTAATTAGCAAAGGACTTCCCGTAAATTTGGAGTTAGCCATCAACTTAGAAAATCGAAAATTACAAAAAAAAAAAAAAAAAGTGAATTAATTAAGATTTAAGCCTATGTTCAATGAATTAACACTAGATTAGAGGCCCCAAAAACGTGAAAATAAAATTTAAGTTTCACTTAACAAAAAAAAAGGAAAAATCTAAGTTATCTAACATGTTACATATCTACATTAGCTCAAAAGACAGTGTACCTCCAATAGTGTTGAAAAGGTATAGTTTGAGAAGTGAGCTATAAGCAATTTTTTTGTTAATACTTCATATTATGCATTGGGCAAGAAAAGATAAATTTAAATAATGATGACATGCACTATTGCGTAAAAATGATGGATAAGTTGTCAACAGATAAAATATTTATAAAATTTTCGAGAAATGACAACAATAATTGTAGTAGTCCATTGTTTATGAATTTATATATATATATATATATCGTATTATTACTGTTAAGAAATGATAATTCTTCACATAAACTCCAGCCGTAATTTTTTGTGTGTTTTTTATTTTGTGCATGAGATGTACTAGCCATGAGGCCGTACGAGCATTTGTTTTGTTCAGACGAGTTGAGCGAAAGTTTAGTTGTACTAAGTTGATAGTCGGTCGAGAAACTCAAGATCTTACTGGTTTATGAATGAAGAGCGACGAAGGAGAACTCAAGATCTTACTTGTTTATGAATGAAAAGTGACGAAGGTTTCTCCGATGGTATAATTCCGACAATTTTCCATCGAAAATACTTGCTTCCGTCGGAATTAGGAGGAAAATCCCGTTGTTTTTCTTTTTTTTTTTTTTTTTTTTTGTTGTCCTTTCTTGCAGTGAGGTAAGGTAAATTATGAGCCCTAACAAACTGTTCCTCTTAGGGGGCATTTTACACATTCTTAGACCTTAAAACACAGCAAAATTTCAATGATGAACTGAACAAAAAACCCAAACAAAAAGCAAAAGGGATTCTTACCAAAACCCGCGAACACCATAACTATGAGCAGAACAACAAATGCTGATTCCTCAATCAAGCAATGTCTGCATATTCCATTATTCCATGGCTTACAAATCCACATTCCAGATGTTTATTGTGAGTGTAATACATGCAGCATTTTACATGGACATCATCTCGAATGATCTCGTTCGTCCGAGCCTCATCGAGTTCACGTAATCAACCGGGCTGTGATCTGAAAGCCCGGGGATCAATAGGCCGACTACCCGGAGCAGAAACGATTCCCAGCATTCCTTATACTCCAACCCGTACACGTATCCCATCATCAAACTCCTTAACAACTCCCACCACGCGTTTACGTACATGGGGATCAAGAACCGCCAACCAAAGTAGTTTCTATTCGGTTCCTCATCAACGCTCTGATAAGATCAAGAATACCAAACATGTCAGCGAAACACGATCAAATTCACATGGTAGCAGAGAATAGTGTGGTAAATGAAGTGATCATTCGATAGAACAAAGCTTAAATTTGCTTACTTGCTCAATATAGAGGCTGTTGTAGTAAAGACATACGCCAAAATGTTTGTACAAGAAGGTTTTGTCGTCGTAAGGCAACCTCGGAACGAGATCATTGCAATAGACCACCCTGAAGTACCTGGATTGAGGATGTCCCAGATGGGCTTCCATGTACTTGCCTAACTGTCTGCTACCGATCCTGGGCTGCCCGTAAGTGTAAACGCCCAACAACCTTTGCATGATCTCCTCCTCTTCGTGCAGCACGAGTACTGTAGCGAACAATATTGCAAGGGCCCCGCCCAAACTATGCCCCGTCACCACAAATTTCGCGTTCTTGTGCTCTTTGAGCAAATCCCTGAGTTTACTTCTTACAACATAGTACGCTGTCATCTCACTCATTCCCGGTTTCTCGGTACCTATAGACTCACTCAACACACCACTTGCAAACGAACGACTAAATGTGGATGATGACGACGATGATGAATCAAAGCTGTTCGAATCAGAAGGCATTATGTTTTTTGCTTGAAGATGCTCCTGGAATGTGAAGGCGTTCTCTCTGTTGCCCAAACCTAAGGCCTCTAGAAATCCCATGTGTACTTTTCCAAGTTTTGGAAACTCGTACCACGAGTAGTCGAAATCAGTGATCCAGTCATCAGCATCGAATGGCTCTGTGCCCCTGAAGCTAACAAGTATCAAATTCGCATCTCTTGGTTTGTCACACATTATGAATACTTGAGTAGACCTCTCTTTCTGATATTCTGAAACACAAACCTTAAATGGATGTCAGCGGAAACTTTTATGTATTAAGCTAACATAGTTTTATGTAAAAATGTTCTTACCATTCCAGCAGTTGTAGAAGTCCACAAAATGCATCTCTTTTAAGGAGATGAGATTAATAAGGTTAATATCCAGGACTTTATATGGAAATAAGCACATGGACAACATAGGAATCTAACCTTCCAATGAAGATCTACTACATTTCTTACAACCTTAGCATTCTCATATGCTAATTTTGAAGCCATCATGCAGACGTCCATTAGAGCTCGATTTCCCATCTCGACTTGCCAAAACTTCTTCTCAGGATCAGGACGACTAATACTTTCTGATGTCTTGTATTTGAACAGGTCTACGCGTCCATCTAAATGTCCAATCGCACTTATGAACGCTTCCGAATCTCTTTCCGGCATCACCACATTTCCTACTCAAAAAAATCTTTACGTATATCAGACACCACGACTGAGACCGATACAGATTCAGGCCATTTTTCGACCTATTCAGAAGCTAATACTATATTAAAGCAAGTTGTAGTAACCCCTAAATAAGTTGTAAATCAAAAGCTGTGCAACCATAGTGTACTCTGAGATCCTACAACAACATAGAGCATTTATTATCAAACAGTTTATGTGCACCAAGAACATTCAATATTGTACTAAAAACAGCATATCAAGGCCCATCCTAGCCACATTCAACCCTTACTCACAATGTACTTACACACTTAGCTCGTAATCTCGTAATCCTCAAGTCAATTGAAAACACTCGCCTTGCGATTAACTGATCACTCCCATGGGGCAAAGTGATCATACTCGAGTACAAGTGGTCAGTGTGGTCAAAAGATATAAGCTTTCGCTTCTATTATGAATCAAAAAGACTGCTTGTTAATTACGAAGAGTATCTAAAAACATCATCAATCTCGTTAGCTTGCCAGGCACTGCTCTAACAACTAGATAATTCACTTACATGTACTCCAAGAAAATGACAATAAACAAGTTAAATAACTGAGTTGAGTTGAGCTATCATACCATTGAAAAAGTTCTTGAGCAATCCAAGAAAGTTGCCATTAAGGAACAAGAGATTTAGAACAAACTCCACTATATAACCAAACCATTCCATGGGCTTACCAAAAACCTTAACAATTTTCCTCACCATAATGGACACCACTATCACCCACCTATGATCAGGGGTCACCCCGCCGCCGCGGCCGCCATCACCACCATCCCCCAAAAACTCTTCTGGAAACACCCCACCACCGTGAGAACTTTCTAGAAACTTCCCACCACTTTGTTGATCATTAAACACCAAGAACTTGAACAAATCCCAAATCCCACCATTTTGATGACTCACAATCAAGAAATTGAGGTCCCCAAAACTAGTTCTTGCATCATTGGCATCAATATCACCCATTGCCACCCCAAAATCTTTCCGGGTTTTTGTGTGTAAGATAACCGAGAAAGTTGTAGAGATAGATTTGTTCAATCTAGAGTGAGGAGTGAGAAGAATGAATGCAAATTTATAGCAAAGACGCAAAGTGAAATTAAAGTGGTCACACCGTCACAGTGTGGATTTATCAAAAAAAAAATGGTGGTCACAGTGTGGGGCCTTTGGAATATCTGTGCATGTATGTCCGGCGCAACAACAGAACCGATCGCTAGTATTTGCGGTTGATTGCGGTATTGTTATATCACAGTATGCTTGTCGCTTTTGCAAAATCTTTGTGCCGCCGACTGTTTTATTTAGGATTCTCGACAGTTAAATTCATTTTTGGTCCATAGAATTAAATTCATGCCACATTTAATTTTTATAGGAATTTTAATTTCAAAATTAGTCCTATAGGATTCGATTTTGTAACAATTTTAGTTCCACCGACCAAAATTTTGAATTTTGGGGTTGGGGGATTTTTTTTATTTTTAAATAATTTTTTATATAAATAATATAATTTTTATTTTATCCAATTTTTTATATAGTAATTTTATCATATAATAATTTTTAATTTAAATTTTATATTAATATTTTATGTGCCTACCTCATGTCATCAATCAAATTATCAAATTATCAATTTTGTCTGTTATATCATAATTAAAACTGTCAAATCATCAATTTCACTTGTCAAATCATTGCTTTTTGTCGAAAAATTGAAGTTGTCAGTGGGACTAAAATTGTCCCAAAATCAAATCCTATATAACTAATTTTGAAATTAAAAATTATATGGGACTAAATGTGGCACGACCTCAATCATATGTGACTAAAAATGGGTTTAACTCAGATCCTCGAAATTCAAAAACATAGTACCATGCAATTGAGTTCTACTTGTGTCCTAATTTGTTAATTTTAATTCACTAATCCTTTTTATTAAAAAAATGCACGTTTTTAATTTTGTTTACTTTCTTTTTTGTTTTTTCCCCCTCTTAATAATGAGTATGAATTCATGCCTTTATTATCTTCAAAAAAAAAAAAACATGCTTTTATTAGTCAACAGTGTAACGAGATAGGACTATCTTGCTTTCAATTATTACAAGCGTGACCATTAATTAATCCATGACATAGAAAGCCACAGTGGGATAAGATCAAGAAAAAAGGAATTTGAAAGAGTGAAGAAAAATATTTGAGTTTGTTAATGATGCAATCCAATCAATTCGATTGTATACACTTTTTGTGAGAGAAAGTTATTATTTACGGATTGAATTTGGATCAAATTGGTCCACGATATATATATATATATATATATATATATATATAATTGTTTCTGTCCGCTCCGAGTTGGCCCCATGTCGAGATTAAGTACGAAATGAGTACTTCAGCTTGACCACATTTAAAGTCGATTAATTGGCTTATTTGAATATCGCTAAAGCCCATGTTATGGAGATCGTTGAAAACCATTATTTAATTACCAATTTCTTCTCATTTTTTTTATGATTTAAGAGAGAGAGAGAAAGAGAGAGGGGAGAGATTGCTATGCCAAGGCAAAAAATGAGGCAGTCTATTTGAGCCACGTACGCGAGTTACTCTTAATTATGTTGTTTTTTGTAATAAGATAATAATAATAATAATAATTTTATCATGTAGCAATAAAGACATGAATGTTATGCATACCTCAATAAACTTGCAACTATATTTTATATTACTCTATAATTTCTATTCCAAGAAAAAATTCAAACTTCCCATAAAATAACAGAAAAAACACTTACCACGGTTATTTACTTATTTATCATCATTAGTAGTGTATTAAACAAATGAACTTATAACTTGCAATATATAGCTTCTACTGCGTGTATCTATTTCAAGGCATGTAAGAAATAGGAACAAAAGAGAAAGAGAGAGAGAGAGAGAAGACAAATATGTGGCTTTGAATTCCTGCAGCAGATCGTGTCTGAATGCCAGCTTTTTGTGAAAATGGTTAAGTAGGAAATGTGCAAAATTCTTGAAGAAATATTGTCATGATTATCGTTGTGAATGAGAAAATTATATACAGAGATTTTCAGAAAAGAGTGTTGACAAAAGGGCTGCCTGTCTGACGATTGATGAATGTGGAATATGTTTCTTTGCGGGCTTTTCGAATCTTTCGTTGTTTGAAGATTTGGTCTGGAAAAGGAAGCAAGAGATCCACCAGGGAGGGGGATGAGAAATTTGGCGGTGGTGGCGCTGCTCATTGGCATTCTGGGCTCCATCAACGCGAAAACAGATCCAACTGATGGTGCCATACCTTTTCATTATCATCAACAATATGTGGATCATTGTGTGCCGTGTGTGTGTGTGTGTGTGTGTGTGTGTGTGTGACTCATGTGGTTCCATGCGTGTGTGGATTACTCTCTCTGTGAGTGCGCGCGTTCGCGTGTGTGTTGTTCATGGGGTTCAATGCGTGCGGATTTGTGTGTGTGTGTGTGTGTGTGTGTTTGTGATGATGGGTTGTGGGTTCTTGAAATGGCATGCTTTCCATAGATGGCCTTTTGTAGGCACTACTTGACTTTGTTTTGAGCACATGTACTGTATTTTCTAACCCTGCTCCAAGCTTGCTTCAACATCTATTGAGATGCTAGATCATGTCGATATATAGACTTACAATCTGTAATTTTGACGAAAACTACTCGGACAATACAGCATCAGCTCTCAATGTCATGTATACTGGTTTGAATTCACCACAGCAACTTACCAAGTGGACCTCAAGTGGTGGCGACCCATGTGGGGAGTCGTGGAAGGGCATCACGTGCTCGGGATCAAGCGTTACAGAAATGTGATCTCACAACAAACCCTTTGATTATTCGTGAAATTCGTCTCATTTTTCAAGTCTCAACCTGTATCTGATCAACTCTTCTCTGTGTGTTTTTTTCATCAGAAAGATATCAGGAGTAGGAGGACTATCTGGGAATATGGGATACCAGCTAGATAAATTGAAATCTGTGACTACTTTGTAAGAACAAATCAACAAACTGATCTCTGAATTTGTCGAGGTCCATTAGTTGATTCAAATTTTCTTGATCATATCTGTTCATGATGGCATTGTTGCAGTGATGTGAGTAACAATAATATTGGAAACCAGATTCCTTATCAACTTCCTCCGAACGTGCAAAAGCTGTAAGCTCTTCGTTTTAGCGTGCTGCAATTCATTCATCGTCATGAATCTTTTCTACAATTCCATGTAACTTTTCTTTTGCAAATTCAGAAATCTTGCTGGTAATGGTTTCAATGGTGCCCTCCCGTATTCCATTTCGCAGATGTCTAAGCTAAAATACCTGTAAGCCATGGCTCAAGTATGAAACCCCACCCCCCACCCCCCCAACCAAACACCTTTTATAATACGCGCACACACACTGTCAAGATTCGAACCTTGGTATTACACACACCCTAGGAGAAGCATCCAAAGGGTATTCCAACAAAATACGATTTTTCTTTGAAAATGCAGCAATGCAAGTCACAACAAAATCCAGGGTCAAGTGTCCGTCATGTTCAGCTCAATTACAAGCCTCTCTACATTGTAAGGGCCATCTCATCATCCCAACTAGAAGGGGGTTTTTGCTAACTACACCCAACCCTCAGGGGTGTAGATGTAATTTAATCTATATGCAATTTCTATTTATGCATCAGGGACTTATCTTATAACAGCATGACGGGGGATCTTCCTCAGAGTTTCAAATCGCTGTCGAGCATGACTGATATGTAAGCCGAATGCATATTCTCTTATAAGCCCGCCGTATCCTTTGAGTCCTTGATATACCAGCATATTGTTGCAGGTATTTACAAAATAATCAGTTTACCGGAACCATTGATGTCCTCGGTAATCTTCCACTCGAAAATCTGTGAGTTCCATTTTGATTAAGTATATACTTGCAGGGGCGGCTTCGCAAAATACATCATGACAAGAAAATTTTGAACTTTTCGTAACTAAGTGGTGTGATGATCTCATTTTCAGGAATATTGAGAACAACAAGTTCAGTGGATGGATCCCTGAACAACTGAAAACCATAAACCTTAAGTAAGCTCTTCACAATGTGTATAATTCGATGCCTTAGAGAAGTATCAGTGATATAATAATTCTTGAGACTTACAGATATAAAGGCAATTCGTTTAAATCCACGCATGCGCCTCCGCCTCCACCAGGCACCCCTCCTGTCAGGAGGCGTAAAAAGCAAAATAACCAGCCAAGAGCCACTTCTGGTGCATTAACTAGTAAAACTAAAGAAGGTGGTAAGAGCAAATTTAGTATAAATACTGCTGCAGTTGCTGGGATTGTTTTATCTGTTTTGATTATCGGAGCAATACTAGCATTCTTCATTGCAAAGAGAAGGTCCCAAAAGTCAACCATCGACATTGAGAAGCTCAACAGTCGCCCTATTGCTTCTGTTGCTTCTCAAGACATGCCAGGTACTTATTTCTCTAAGTTTTGCGCGTCGCATATGTTTTTCGTGAGGCAATGTATAAGGAGGGAAAAAATTCATTTGAATTTTTCGACTTTTTGGCTACAGAGGTGATGAAGCCTATTCCATGTCCTAAAACCAGCATGAAGGCTGTGGATACTCCGGCCGTCATAAATATCAAACCTCCTCCTCTTGATCCTCAAAAATGTTCGGGTGAAGACGAGGATTCTGTAAATCCCGTCTTTCCTCCACCCCCACCCGTTTTGCCTCCCAAGAAATCAAACACAGCTCCGGCAAATGCTAAATCATACTCAGTAGCAGACTTGCAAGAAGCTACGGATGGTTTTGCTGTTGAAAACCTTATTGCTGAGGGCTCTGTCGGACCTGTTTATCGAGCTCACTTGGATGGGGGAAAGGTACCATGTCGTTCTATATATCATGTTTGTAGCTACAAAGACTTGAGGACTCGACATTTGTGGAGCTTTGACTATATTTTGTGACACAGGCTGCAGCTGTCAAGAAAATAAACTCATCTTCGCTTTCCAATCCTAAAGATTTTCAGGACATTGTAACGGAGATTTCCAGGTTGAACCACTCGAATGTGACGGAGCTGGTGGGATATTGCTCTGAGTATGAACAACACCTCCTGGTTTATGAGTTCCACGAGAATGGCTCTCTGCACGAATTCCTGCATTGCTTGGATGAACATCATGACCCGTTAACATGGACCAACCGCATCCAGATTGCCTTAGGGGCTGCTAGAGCACTAGAGTGAGTTTGTGTATGTGCGCGTGTGTTTGTGGTGGTGGTGGAGTCTTCGATTCATAAACTTACGCTGTTCAAATTTTGCGACTCGACTCTGCAGGTACCTGCATGAAGTTTGTTCACCATCTGTCATTCATAAGAACTTGAAATCAGCAAACATTTTACTCGACACGGAGCTTAATCCTCACCTTACGGATTGTGGGTTAGCAGAAAGGCTGATCCAAAAACCAGATCAGGTAGATTATGAACCTCTTTTATCCCTCTTGTCTAGCATGATTTCTGGTTTATACTGACCATCTGTAATATTTTGAAACTAAGAAGAGGATATGAATTCTAAAGTATGTGTTACGCTTGTACGGTTCATACAAGTAACATGCAGCATTTGCAGGCATCGGGGTACAGCGCACCTGAGGTTGCCATGTCCGGCCAGTACACCATCAAGAGCGACGTCTATAGCTTTGGAGTTGTAATGTTGGAACTTCTTACAGGACGCAAACCATTCGACAGGTACGTCTATGCTGGAGATCATAGTATTTGATGGTTCTCCTCTCTGACAGCTTGAGCTTTTCGATGAGGAGGTCATTTGATGTGGTATTACAGCCAAGCCAAATAAAAGGGTCCTGTGTGAGATTTTCGAATATCACATCTTAAGTTTTTAGATGAGATGGTCATCTAACATTCTAATCTCTTGACAAGACACGTAGTGCCAGAACAAACATAAATTGTACCTATCAAGTTCAACTGTTGGATTTTTGTGACGCAGCTCAAGGCCAAGATCTGAGCAATCTTTAGTTCGATGGACAGCCCCTCAACTCCACGACATTGATGCTCTTTCCCAGATGGTTGATCCGGCCCTCGGTGGGCTTTACCCTATCAAGTCTCTCTCCCGTTATGCTGACGCAATCGCTCTTTGTGTCCAGGTACTGAGTGGCCTGCACAAGTCCAAACAAATTGCATTATGCCCTGCAGCATGACTTTGCTGCTATCTAACTGAGTTCGATTACATGTGCTGACAGCCGGAGCCCGAATTCAGACCACCCATGTCCGAGGTGGTCGAAGTGTTGGTTCGCCTGGTGCAACGAGCGAATTTGAGCAAGAGGGTTTACGGAACCAGTCGGATTGATGGTACATACAGTCAGGACCCCTAGGTTACCTCAAGACATATTCGCCATCAAATACCCGAGCATTGGAAGAACAGAGAAGGCCTCATATTCACCGAATAGAATCCTTTATTCCAAAATATTGTTTCATCATATATTTCATAATTCACATTCATGTTGTGTGTATAAAATTACTTCTTTAATTATATACTTGGTCTGAGATCTTTACATTTGTGCGCATTCACTGCTTGTATCATAGT
Source organism: Petrea volubilis (assembly GCA_026212405.1). NCBI lineage: Eukaryota > Viridiplantae > Streptophyta > Magnoliopsida > Lamiales > Verbenaceae > Petrea > Petrea volubilis. The sequence continues at coordinate 50,417 of JAOWBU010000023.1, forward strand.
AGGATAAGATTAGAGTCATACTAAACAAAAATGGCCTCCGTAGGTTTTTTCTGTAGTTTTAGTTGACAACAGTGAGCTAACAAGCTTTGTGTGCTATCGCAAAAACGACGCTGATATCACACAGCCTGCTTATGTATATAATCCATTTTTTTTTTGGTTAGGTATATGTTCTTATGTATATATTCAAATGTGTTATCAAACATGAAACTATGTATAATAATGTTAGGATTTCACTTCGCCACACAATCATATTCTCGCTCAATAATTTACAACCTGATCGGATATACATTCAAGTGGATAGCACAGACACCAATGTCAGAACATCATCGATCGATAAATCATATTCATCAAACAAATTTTTAAATTTGAACACTGTATGATACAATCAAGTATTTTCAGCTGGAAAGAGTGTAACTACAGGCAAAAGTTGCAATTTGAAATTGGCATCAAAGCTACAAAGTGAGAACTCTGTTGCAGTACAGAAAATAAGTAACCTCACGAAAAAGAGTGCTACGTGGGCCATGGGCGCTCAGCCATATTACACCAAACTGAACTTCAACAAAGAACAGAAATCAATTGTAAACCATATACTTGGGAGTTGCACTAAATTTCTGATAGCCTTTGATCACTTTGTTGACAGCATCCAGGAAGTCTTTCTCTGTGACAGTTTTCCTCCTTGCTCGAATAGCGTACATTCCGGCCTCGGTGCACACACTTCTTATGTCGGCTCCTGAAAAACGACCAGAGACCAGAGAATCAACCATTGCAACATGATATCCGGAAAGACATGCTTTAGGGTTGAAATACATTTTTCGACAAATTCTTTTCTTGTCCATTGTTCCATTCTATACACCCTATGGGGCAATGCCAAATCCATCTACTTTACAGCAGGATCCAAACTTAGGCGAAGAGCTGAATGGATTCTAAAATGGAAGAATGTTTACCAGTAGAATTTGGGCAAAGCCGAGCAAGTAGTTCAAACCGAATATCCCTCTCGCAATTCATCGTTCGAGTATGAATCTTGAATATCTGAGTCCTACTTTCTAGATCAGGCAGTCCAAACTCCACTTTGCGGTCCAAACGCCCCGGACGCAAGAGTGCCGGATCAAGAGTGTCAGGTCTTTAACAATGAAAACAAAGCAATGGTTGAAATTAGCACATAATGCTTAATGCCTATTTATTTAACAGGCTAATTAAAAAGGTCAAAAGCTCAACCTATTGGTTGCCATTAGAACTTTAATATTTCCACGAGCATCAAATCCATCAAGCTGATTTACAATCTCAAGCATGGTACGCTGGACCTCATTGTCTCCCCCCACCCCATCATCAAATCGTGCACCTCCAATGGCATCTACTTCATCAAAAAAGACAATGCAAGCTTTTTTAGAGCGTGCCATCTGCCACAGGAACCAGAGGAATATTAATCAGATTCTAACGTAAAACTCAAGAATATGCACCAAAAATTGATAAAATGAAGGAGGTTGGACCTGAAACAATTCACGAACCATCCGAGCTCCTTCACCAACATACTTTTGGACAAGCTCACTTCCAATAACACGAATAAAGCATGCATCGGTTCTATTAGCCACAGCTCTAGCTAGCAGAGTTTTACCAGTACCAGGAGGTCCATAGCACAGAACACCCTTGGGAGGATCAATACCAAGCTTCACAAATTTTTCAGGGTGAAGCATGGGCAGCTCTACAACCTAGCAAAATACATATATACAAAGATATACATGAGGATCCCAAGGAAGAAAGTGAAATTCCCACCCAAAGCCATGTTCTAGAAACATTTGAAAAGTAGAGTTAAAGATGCTTCATCAGAGAACCAGGAAAAGCAATCCATAGATTGCAGCAACAAACTTTCAACTCAAAGCATGCCAAGACATAAAATATATAGCACACCTCTCGCATCTTCTCAATCTGCTCCTTACATCCACCAACATCATTATATGTTACATCTGGCTTTTCCTCCACAGTCATCATCGTAACACTTGGATCAATTTTGGGAGGCAAGGGAATCTGAATTTGATATTTATTTCGGTCAACACTGCAATACAAAAGTAGAGTGTCAAACTGTATATCTTGATATGTTTGGAAAATATAATTGCAGCAATAGCAAAACTCATCTCTACCACATCAAGCTTTATAAAGTTATCCTTAAACTCTCACATTCACACATAAATAAAGTAAACTAAATGGTCAAAGAATTCATATTTAATGAGGTGAAACAAATAAAACGGGAAGTGGAGAATTGCAAACAAGCTAAAAAAATGTGCAACCTGTGATTGAGGTTATGTTTTTGACAACCCTAAAATAAAATCATATGCAGGACTAAGGTCCGTAAGAGTTGAAGCACAAAATATGGATACAAACGCTCATCAATGGAAAAAAATTATTTGTTGCCTGCTTTGTTAGATCAATTGTGGATAGGTTAACAAGAAAAAGAAATACGGAAACTCAACATTTGCCAGGATAACACCAAAAATGCTTCAAAGTTCCACAAAAACATAGCATCCAACTTATGACAGATAGCAACAGATAAGAAGACATAAGACCCTGCACCAAAGACAAAGGTTCTCAGTAGCCTAAGCATAAATGAAAATAAAAAAGAACATACCCAACTCTCATGCCTTCTTCAATATCAGTAGGTGAAACTTTATCACCCAATCCAACAACAAACTGCAAAAACGTAATGTGCACAAATTAACCAAAACATAATAGAAGATACATATGGGAAAAATCGCATATGTTGGTGATATGGACTCCAGATTAATCAAAAGATATCCTCTCTTCTAATCACTATTCCTTTTTACTTCTCCCAGGTTTAAGCCATAGAAGAAACTCAATTTCTAGGAAAGCTGTTCAGCGAAAAACAAACTAGCATACCTTCGCAATTTGCTTAACATTGATAACATACTTTGTGTCCTCAGTGTTTGGATTAATTATCTTCGTACATCTTGCAACCTAGTCAAGAAACCAGTCATATCCTACAAATATATGCACGATGGACAAAAACTAATTTAGAAAAAAGAAAAAGGAAAAGGAACCCTACCTGAAGAGGTTGCTCCTCCTGCATCATTTGCTTGTCCGATACAAGGTCCCATTGGCTGGGCGCAGCTAAACCAGTGTCAGATTCCTTGATACCTAACATCAGAAGAAAATCAACAAATTAATATCACCGAGCAGCATGGAATTTACGGTCACATATATGTGTTAGATACAAAGAAACATGGGATATACAGCCGCGTCATTGTTGCAGATCAATGGACAGTTATCGAGAAACATATGAAAATTAACCTGCAGTCCTCATATTAATTTTAAGAATCCAATAAATTTCTAAGCAATTATCAACTCATCAAAGTCAATTGAGATTTGAGAGACAAAACTGAGAGAAATAAACAAACCACATAAATCATTAATCTTCTTTGCCATCTCCTTGATTTCCTTCTCAACTTTCTTGATGCTGGTGGAGTAAGGTCCCAACCCCTGAACGTATAATTCCATCAACTTCATCAGAAGCAAGACCCTCACACGATTTCATGAATGCCCAAGTACATAACAAGAAAATACTGTCATTCCTAATTCTTAAAAAATTGAATGGACGCAATGCACAAGTCCTTTTATCACAGTCAACCACTTTTTTCCTCCATTACGTTACATGAAATCCAACAACAGAAAGAAACCGTTTCAGGCAAAGACAAAAGATTTCACAAAATAAACAGGCAAATAAACAAACGAATGGAACTTAAGATGACGAAAAGTCTGCAACAACTTATGACCTGTTCTTCAACTGAAAGAGAAACAAAAGACTACAATTTTTTCAGAAAAGGGAGCTCTATACTAAACGAAAAATCTGCACAAGTCTCACAAACAATAGCCTATGCCCAATCCATTCTTCCATTCCCATTGTTCCTGATCCTAATTATCATTCAACGAAATTGAAACCCGCCCAAGGCATCAATCATAATCCTCGCTTGGGAACACAGACGGCTCAGAAAACTCAAATCCACATAATTAAAAAAATAAAAAATCATAGCTGACAAATTTTGGGTTTATAGAAAAACAGTACATATGTCTTTAGGAGAGCAATATCGTCTTCATCCAGTGGCCTAGGGTTCTTCTCGTCCTTGATCTCATCCTCAGGTTCTGGTGCCATATTCGGATTGCCTAATTTGATTTGATTATTAAGAGAATTTGTTTGGGAATTTATGTTCAAAAAAAAACCAAGGTTTTCTTGAACAAGAAGTAGAGAAAGAAGTGATAATATTTTAAGGGCGCAGATAACCACGTGCACTGCACGTGTATTATTTGGGCTGTCGGCCCAGAATAAAGGATTATTATATAGCCCATTTAAAACCGGGCCTGCAGATCCTCCAATCTTGCCCATTAACCTTTGTAACAGTTTACAAAAAACCAATATTGATCTGATTAGAAAAATAGTTATAATAATAAAAATAAAAAAATTAAAATATAATTTAATTACATATTTGAATTATGAATATAAAATTAAAATATTTTTTAAATTTTTATATGTTATTATATATATTTTTTTAGTTATTTGTAATGTAAGCATTTTATTAACTTTGTTATAAAAAAAGGGCTTAAAATAAAGATAGAATTATAATATTAACAAATAAATAAGAAATAAAAATTTAAAAATATAAAAAGAGACATGAAAAAATATTATATTATAGAGGAGAAAGAATGAGAAAAATATATAAATTAAAAGCACGTTAATAGTGAAAGAAGAGAGATGAGAGAGAATATAAATGAGAGTAGATAAAAAAGAGACCAAGATGGTTATTAGATATTTTGAACGCTTTTTTAATAGTATAGATAACAAATCCAAGATTTGAGAGAGCAAGCCAAACAAATGTTTTGCTTCATCTATCTTAAATTTATAAAATGTTTCCCCAACTTTTTTTTTTTTTTGAGATTCCATACATAGAGATTTTTATCTTTAATATGATTTTTGCAGCAACGATATAACATTACTTCCAAAATGCACAAAATTTATACCGAGCATTTTGTCATATCATAAGTTTTTTTTCTTTTTCTCTCATTAGGTCACAAATGCGCATTGCGTGTATTGATAAGTACAATAGTAGAATATGTAGCACAATTATGCTGCAGAATATCCGAACTGCACGGCAATAATAGCACAATCTTGAATAGCCATCAAAAGCCTCCAGGTTCCCTTGAATTTAGAACAAAAACACAATGCTATGATAAACACAACATGATGGTAAATGTAGTGTTTTCAAAATCAATGCTATGATAATGCAAAGTTGTACATGGTCACAACACAACTTTGTATCATCTAAAACTAACTGTTCAGGCACCAAAATTTGGATATCATCAGCTATATCACACTCTATACTTGCATTAAACACTAAGATACTTGAAACTATACTAGTTTTCTTCCACAACTTCAACCAGCCTCCCCCGAACCCATTTCTTCGTTGTTTTTGCCCGTTCTTTGCATGCTTCTGCACTCTCTCTGTGACACCCCGATCCGTTCACTAATGGTTTCTCCATAAGCTCGGTGCTACCATTAGGATTGGGCTTAGTATCAGCCGGAGCCAATGCAGAATCCGGGTGACTCACCGTGGTGTTCAGCTCGGCTGAAAGAAAACTGTTGGTACTCGTGTGATGGAGTTCTTGATCGTTGTGGTGAGAATTGGAAGCGGTCCCATTCACCAAATCCGGCAAGACAAATATGTCGAAACTGAAGTCATTGGCCTTGATATCACTACCTGATAATAAGCTGTGAACTCCATTTACTTTACCATGGTTGACAATATCCGGGGTTCGAGGGTTTGCTTCTGTTTCTTCTTCGTCGTGCTGTGCTGGTTCGGTCTCTGAAAGATCACTGTCGTTCTCAATGGATTGCATGAACTGAATTGCTTTGGCAATTAGCATCCGGCTTTCTGTTAGGGACGTCTGAACATGAGGGCTATTCCGGGAGGCTATTTCGAGGGCCTCAGCAGCCTTCTCAGCTTCAGCAATCAACAACCTGAAATTAAATCAAAGCGTATTTTATTTCCGGATTTCCATCGCAACCTATGGTATGCGTAAGCGATCAGTGAAGAAATCAAGAACTTTGTGATCATAATTCTCAACCAATGGCCACTGATCATGTGAGACTACATCAGGCTCTCAAAAGATTCACTAGACAACCAATACGTGATAATGGATTAATCGCAGCAACAAAGACGATGAAATTATGCCACTGGGGGTGGGGGGGGGGGGGGGGGGGGGGGGGTGGAGACGATGACTTACTTTGCCTGATAGATGGCTTCGCCTTTTTTGTTCATAGCAGCAGCTCTCTGTGCTCTAATATTTTTCAGCATCTCCAATTTAGAACTTGCGAGTGGATCCTTGTACAACAGTGCTTCACTTCTTTTTCTAACTCGTTCGACTTGGATCTTGCTCTCGTGCTTGGCGACAATATCCTTATCATCCTTCTGCATAGGAGTTCTTTTTCGAGTCTGCCCCTCACCACTTGTCTTTCTCCTTGGCTTCCTCTCAGCCCTTTCTGAGATGCCATGAAATTTAGCTAGACCGGAGCAGACCCGATTGCGGTACTCCTAGTAACATTAAAAAGACAAGAAGATGAAAATTTAAGGTCTGAGAAAATTAGTGAACTATCAAAACTTTTAGACGAAATAAAATTCTTACGGGATCAGCCCATTTGGCAGCTATGGCCTCTGCAATCTTCCCCTTCTGCTCGGCAGACTTGGGTGCTCTCTTGCTACCCTTTGGCCTCGGCATATTTTTCCTTTCCTCGATACTCTGCAGCCATTCCTGCTCAAGCTTCTTACTCAAGGTCTTATATGAATCCCATTGCAATTCTTCCTCGCCAGAAAGACCCCTTCGGGCTGCTTCTGCAATTAGATCCTGCCACTCAAAGTGGCATGTCTCCTGAACCATTAATTTCTCTCGGCGTCTTTCCCACCCGAGTCGAACACCCACTCCGATTTTCATTCTTGTTTCTTTACTGTTAAGCAAACAAAGAAGAGAGCAACGTTGTAAAATGGTCTAACGCATACTCGTCAAAAACATTGGTAAACAGTTGAGGTGATGAGAGGTAGTAAAACATTAACTAAAGAGGTGTTTGGATGAACTTACAAGCTCCTCAAAACATCTTAAAAGATGTTTGAGAGCTTATAAGATATCCTAAAATGTGTGGCAAATTTTCAAGGGAAGTAGCTTATAAGTTCGAGAAAGGTAAAGAGTTGCTAATTTATTTTTAAGTTCACGACTAACTCCTCAAGTTTTGACCATAGTAATATTGACGCCAAAGAAAGATGATACTAACCTGTGAGCATGCCCCAAGTTAACTAGCTTCATTTTGACCTGTGTAGCCAGAATAAGTGAGTACCATTCTGAAATCGCAAACATACATACATATATATATATATATATAACCACAAGTTGCAAAATATATATTTTTTAACTTATTAATGCAAATGATAAGTATGAAGTTCAGAATCGAGCTAGTGCAATCAAGGTTTTCATATGTGCTACAAGGATCAGAAATCCCATACCGTACAGTATCAGGGTTGTATATGAGAACAGAGACACACACGCAATTATAAAGCCTCTGTCAAACGCACAGAAAATAAAGAAACAAGAACTCTCACTACCATAGTATCAAATGATGGGTGTATAGACACAACATAGAGAACAGCTCTATCAGCAGACACCAATATAGTTAGGATGCTGCTTCACCAGTGTCTTTTCTGGCCTATATTGTTGCAATAGTAAGATCGAGGTTCAAGGAGGAAGAACTTATAAGTCCTAAGGTCTAACAAAGTCCTTTAAGTTTCAACTAGCACTAGCAGCACAAATCCTGCTAAATCTCAAGAAAGACGCAAAATCGTTTCAACGAGACCCAAATATGGATTGTTCACTGTCTCACTTATATCCTGAAATCTCTCCTACTTATTTTGGGTTTTGTATCAAACCACCCTTTGTTGCTTACATGACATCACCTTAGGATCTTGCATTGCAAGCCTGGTTCTCTCTTTAATCCGCTGCAACGTTTCTGCACATACATTAAATGTAGTTCGATTTGTTAAAACCTCAGAGACAATGTCCAATGAACATTTTCAAACACTTCACAAAGGCCACAATTACATTACCTGGGCTGTGCTTTCTGCCCTTGTTCCAAGGTGTGTTTCCTTTATTCGCTTTGGAAATCCTCATCCGTCTCAACTTCTCTCTCTCCTCCACTTCTTTCGAGTCTTCATTTAAAGATTGTGACTCCAATGCAGGAGACGTAGACCTTACTGAATCAAAATCTACCCTCAACATGTTGGGATACCCATTCACCCCTTCGTTTTTACGAGCAACACTAGCAATTTCAATAGTAGCCACAGCCTTTATCATTAGCCTACCCCTCCATACCTCAAATCTCCCAAAGTTATAATTCTTGTCCCTTTTCACTGGGATACAAAAGGTTTTCCAAGAAAATGGAGATGCCAATTCCAATCCCTTATCATTTCCAACTACAAGTTTGTTGCCAAAGTGTGTTTCAGACTTAAATGCTAATATATTGTTGCGGAAACAAGAACAAGGCTGCGAAATACCAATATCTGCAACACAGGCATAAATTTTCATAGCTTCAGCAGAACTTTCAAGATTACTAGCAAAAACAAACACAAGTAATCAATCACATACAACACACAATTCCAAAACAAGATATAGGTAAAAACAAAACAACAAAATGGGAAATAGCAACTTCAAGAAATGAGAACACCACCACATCAAAGAACTTCATCCCACAACCCCCCCGCCCACACCACCCCCAACACCCACAAATAATAACAATAAAAAGGAAAAAAAAAAAACCCATAAAAGCTCAAGTGAGAAAGATGAGATCTTTGGCCATATTTCACCTAATAAAGGCATGGGGAGCTCATTAAATCACAAATCCAAAACGCTCTGTTTCAGATACAAAGATTGATGGCTGCTTCTGGTAAAAATTCCATGCACAGCCCACAAATACAATTCTGTTTCAGCTACAAAAAAGACTTGTATGCAAAGAATTAAACCAATGTGAATTGTATATAAAGGGGCTTCCTTTTTTTCTTTTTTTTTTTTCTGAAACTGAAAAAGATTGAACCTCGATATAGTGAAGCGAAGCGGGAGTGGAGCCACACAACGATAGATAACGTTAAAGATTTTTCCTCTTTTTTTTTTTTTTTTTGGTTTCGCTGGAAATCAAGAAATCGCTTGTTAAACTAATTCGTTTTCACGCTTTTTTATTACCGGAACTGCACACAATGGAATCAAAGGGAAAAGAAAAAAAAAAAGAAAAAGAAAACCGAAAATTTACAAAATTGCCCTTTCAATTACATAATGAACTTTTTTATGTTATTTTGAGTTCAATGATACTATATCCTAAAAAAAAGAATAAAAATATATAATATTTTTTTTATCGAGATAATGTTTAATGTAAGACCATTTTGACCGTTCGTCGAAGTGTTTCACGACTTTGGAGTTTCCAAATTTCAATTAGGCCCAATTACTTTCAATATATAAATTGTGGCCCGTACAAAAATTTAAACTACACACAAGATACAAATATTTAAATAAATGACAAAACACATAAAAATACTCACTTTGCTAAGTATTAGCACACCTTAAACATGTAAGCACTTGAACACAATCTTTATGTAGGAGTAAGCTTCTGAATCAAGTTTTTAACGATGTTCTGACACCAGAATTACAAAGTATCCATTTAATTGGTGAAATTAAGTAAAATTGAACAATTATAAACAAATGATATAACACTTTTTTTTTAATATTCTTGTACAAATTTTAATAGCTAATATTACGAAGGAAGCGGAAATGACAAAAGATGGTTGGTTCTAAGCTTCCTTTCCTTTTATAGAGCAATTTTGTCCTCCAAAACTTTCTTTTAATTTACTTGGGATAAGAGATAAGTGGAGCATGCTAGTAATCCTATATATTCTTTTATATGTAGCAAGTGGTGCTTTTATTTTTGTTAGACTTTCTTTTAAAATGGTGCGTTTCGAAAATGAATCAACTCTTTAATAACATATACAAGTATTTTGATTTATAACACACATATTCAAATAATGGTATGAAATATCAGCCAACAACTAGTAACAATCCAAACGACTAGAAATGTATTAATCAAAAATAGGTTTTCTATAATTAACACCACTAATGAAGGATATAATAAGACATTAAAGTCTAGAAAGAGTATGCTTCAGTTTACATTCAAATTTCAAACAAGATTCCTAATCAAGTTCCAAATTAAGTTTCAACAAAAGGATAAGATTGAAACCAATACATTTCACCTAAACGCCCACATTGATGCCCGTCAGCTGTGGCCAGGCTAGCTCAAGATAGGCGGCAGCAACATCTGTGTGTGGCACTTCTACTATATGATCTTTAGTTGGTATTTTATCACGTAATAAATACTCAACCACATATACTAATAAAAATTATTTTAGTTATGAAATCAATGTGGCATACACATATACTTACCAACATTAATCTAAACCTTATTCTTTGTATAATATATATGAGCTTTATTCTATAAATTCTCACTATAAGTGACATCCATTCAAAACAAAATTTTCCATAGATAGTGTATATATATATATATATATATATCATTCCCACCACCCGTAACGATGAGGGAGGAAGAGGAAGATGGAAAGGGGGACAAATAGAGGATAAATTGGGCAGCAAACAACAGAGAGAACAAGGATTCACAGAATTTTATTTTTTTTGAAAAAAAATAGAATAATAATAAACTTCTAACAAATTGCACACCATATTTCACATTATAATAACAATAGTAATAAAATTGTACAACATAAAAGTCTGATTATTGATATATAAATATAACTATATATATATGTAATTTTAGTTACTCGATTTCGATTCATTAGTCGACTGATTCAGATTAGGTAATGCAATAGCCTATTATGGTTACGAACCGAGTATTGATATATGCGGATTAAGTTAGTACCAAGATATGGATTAAGATCTAAATGTAATCGCATGGGTTTGATATCATTTTGTCGAGAATGTTTACTTGTACATGATTAAATGTGATAGATAATCATAGTTTATTAGTTAATTAGATCTAAAGTTCAAATTTACACCTAACTAAAGCCAAAAACATATATAGAGTTATGATAATCACCATTGATTATGAATAAGAATCAATTTCAAATTCATCATTTTGTCTTTTCTATTTAACTAATTTCATGAGGCATGCGCCACTTTTGACTTATGTTATCAATTCCCAACTTGATTTGAGGATTCAAACCCCTATTTTTAGGGAGGACTTTATCTTTCTTTTTACTCGCCAAATAAAATGGGGAATTTGGTATTATTGTTTGCTCATAAAAAGCACAAAATTAGGGTAAAACAGTTCAAGGTTTGAAAGACCCACAAATAAAAATAAATAAATAAATAAATAACTCTGTCGAACTTCTTGAGATGAGTGTTCCGGCGAAAGATATACATACGCGCGGCATTTATTAAACCCTTGAATAACATATAAATACTTAATTTTAGCATGCTTGTTAGACAAAAAGAAATATTTTCTTTTTATGTAAAATTAATGTAAAGAATAGCTTGATATTATTATACCAGCATCAAATCAAATGTTTAATTATTAATTATCAAAAAAAATAAAATGATTAATTACTAGTAAATATTGCTATTAAGATAAAACGTAATAGAAATAGCAAATCAAATGAATGCAAGAACAATGAAGTGGGTTCCCCAAACAAGAATAATGATTTTTTGTCAGTTAAAATATGATTTTTTTTAATATTTTATAGAAAAAATAATTTTATCCCTTGAAATTAATATTTTATAATTACTAGCGTGAATCAAAAGTCGAGGTCAATAGTCAAGAATGTCCTTAGATATCCCGCTAAAAGACTTTGATTCTTCAAACTCCTATGATTAATCCCTACATTTTGAATTCCATATGTTATACGTTTAAGAGGTACCTTTTATGTTCCCATTTATATCTTTTTTTTTCTGTGCATATATAAATTAATTACAAGATTTTCTCACATATTCAAATCTTAATCACTTCAAATAAGAACAACTGGAAAGATTGATTAATTTGTCAATAAGACCTAATTCAATTGGCAAAATTGAGATTTCAAAATTCTAATAGCTTAGGTTTAAGTTTCCACCGATACATATATGAGTATTTGTTCTTATCCTAATAGTAGTTTCTTATTCTACTGTAGTATATTGATATAATTAAATGACATATGCTACATATACAAGTTTAAACTCCGCATCCATTGTTACAACTAAGAATTACTAACTAAATATTGAATTCAACCTCAAATATTATATACGTCAGGATTAAGCATTTACTAGATTGAATTCAACTATCCTTATACATTTGATAGCACAAATGTTTACCACTAGGCCAAAAGTTATAGCTGATAGAAAATACGCAACTTTATTTTTTTATATATTTGGCGCGCAAAGTACTATCTAAAGCGATAATTATTGTAAGGTAGATGCAAGCCATAAGTGCTATGGATTGATCGGTTGAATGTTCGATCAATTAGGTTATTTCGGATCAAAAGGTGATACTTATATAGATGCCAACAATATACATGTAGGATAGATTCAAATAAACACAAATTGGTATCAAAAAATGGTCAAAATAAGGCCAAAAGGAGAAGTCAAGCTAGTTGTCTTCCCAAACCAACCTAAACCCAAAACCACAAAAAGACTAGTCAATACAAAGACTCCATGAAGTGTCATCCATCCAAGTTTGATTACATTCAAAACGCCGCCTTATTGGGTTCATTCTTCCCCACAAAAAACCTTGTCTCCGCTGACTGCTATTTTTAACAATCCATTTTAATGTGACTTTCTAAGTTCCAAGTAGATCACAAACCTGGTGTGTGTGTGTGTGTGTGTGTGTGTGTGTGTGTGTGTGTGTATAACCAAGAATCTTCGTTGGGTATTTGGAATGCAGACTTCAATTTCATCTTTTCTTTGCCTTCTTCCAAAATTTTCCCACTTGAGTTTATGCTGAATGGTTGTATCTTATTTATTGATATTTTCTTCGGATTTGCTTCAAATCTCAATATTTTCCCCTAAATTTGGGATGCACTCCACATTGATCACCCCACGTTGAAGTGAAATTCCATCATCGCACTGCAAAATCTTATCTGGGCTTTGCTGTAAACACCAAGTTTTCATTTGAGATTCCAAGAAAATCAGCTGGGCAGTTCAAGATTGCATCTTTTTTCTTTTTCCAACTCGAGACATTTGTTTATATATTTCAAGAAATCCCACATTTCTTTATACATTTCTTGCTATAATTTGCTTTTTTTGATCCGGCAAAAATGGCGGACTCATCAGATAGCACTGGAAAATCAGGTGATTCAGGTGTTCTTGAGCTCACAGGGAAGATAATGGTGGTGGCCATTATCCTCCTCTTGTTTGTTGTGGTCTTTGTCTTTTGCCTCCATCTCTATGCCAGATGGTTCTGGTACCGCCGCCGAGAAACCACCACCAGCCGACCCCGCCGCCGCCTCCATTTCGCCGACGGCCACCAAGAAATCACGGTTGTCTCCGCCTTGCGCCAAGGCCTGGACCCCAGTGTCCTCAAAACCCTCCCTATAGTCTTGTTTGATCCCAATAACTTCAAAGATGGATTAGAGTGTGCTGTGTGTTTGTGTGAGGTTTCTCAAGGTGAAAAGTGCAGGCTTTTGCCCAAATGCAACCATGGCTTTCATGTGGATTGCATTGACATGTGGTTCCAATCACACTCCACTTGCCCTCTCTGTAGAAGCCCTGTGGCTGTGGCCAATCAGAAGCCCTCAAATTCTGATCATGAAACCACATTGGAGGATATACTACAAGCTCCAATAGGGGAGTCCTCAGGTGATAACATCTGCCCCACAGAGGCTCCTCCAAGTTTCCCAACAAATGTGTTGTTTTGGGGTGATGAGACTCGAGTCAGCACTTTTGGTTCCTGTGTGGAGGAAGATCATCATCAAGGTAGTTTAGCTACGGCCGAGCCATCTGGCTCGTCGTCCTCGTGTAAGGGGTCCACGAGCAACCGACCTAACGGGATGTTGGTGATTGATATTCCAAGACAGATCAACGAGGATGATGATCAGAAATCACCGGTGCCCACGAGGCTAAGATCGCTAAAGAGGCTCTTGAGTGGTAGCAGAAGAGTTAATCCTTCTAGTCCAAGAAACTTGGATTTGGAGCAAGGAGGTATAGGACAATGTTGACTGCTAATGGTATAGATATTAGATATGATTCGAGACATTCTTGATCGCGCTTTATGCGTTCCACGTTCTTTAATTCTTGAAGAAATGAAATCAATGCTGCAGCAGCTTGATGATACCGGGATCTTGCCCGTGCATTCTATTTGAGACGGAAGCTTGTTTCTTGTTTCGAGGAGAGCGTAAAAGTTGAAAACTGTTTGTTGCATAAACATAAGCTTTGCTTCTCTGTTTGAGGAAGAAAATGTGTTCATCTTCTCTTACAGAAGAGATGTTAGATCAAAAGCTTAGCTTGGTAGAACCCAATGTAAATGTATTGGGAAGCTGTGACAATGATAAAATATTGATTTTTCACCTTTTGCTTGCTCAGTGAAAATGTGCCCCTTGCTGAAATTTTGTTATAGATAGATAAGAAAACAACAAATTGAGACAACGAGCTTATGATTCTTTACATAATTTGAAGCCTACATAAACATGATACTAAAGATCAAATCTTGCTGATTCTAAGCTAAGTGACCAAGTAAAGAGGTCCATAAGAAGGAAGCTTCTGAGAATCATTAAGCTGGGCAAGACACACATAAGGCAACTCATAATCCTCCACTCTCCTAGATGCACTGAAATGACCAACGAGGGGACCCGATGCCGCCCTCCGGGCTCTGCCAATGCCGCCACAAGTCACCTGGACGGGACCGGATACATGGCCACGCCTCGGCCTTGAAACGGGGTTGTCATTCATCGGTTGCTTAGCAGATTTAGCCTTCTTCAACCAAGAAAACAGTGAATTCTTCCATGATCTTCTCTTCTTCGATCTTTCTCCATCTATCTGCTCCTTTCTTGCTGCTCGGGGATGGTGCGCACTTGAAGTCTCGAATTTGAACGAATTCTTTCTGGCTTCTTCCAAGAACTGAAACGGGACACGAATGTATAACTAGAACAAGTATTGTTCAAGAAAAGATAACAATTACTACATACTGGGAAAACCAGAAACCTGAGTGAAATCTTCGTGATAATCAAACTCGTATCGACAGTGGTCTGCGGATTCACATCTTGAATGTGTTGGAGACTTGTTCATTCTTGCCTGGGATTCAATAAGAAGATAGTAACATAACACCCCACAAGTTTCTTGTATCCCAAAAAGTTGTTCTAATTGACAAAGTATATAGATTATGACCAAGCCTTCTTACCTTAGAAATTGTTCTTGAGTTTGCAGAGAGAGCAAAGGACACATCAAAATGATCTTAACAATCAATTCATTGGCTTGTTTTGATATGTTTTTCATTTAGATTTGGTGAACTGGAAGATTTTACTCCAATTCTAGTTTGGTCGAACCCAACAAATCAAATGGCAAGTGTATTGCACTTATCAAGTAATTGTTCACTCTCTCTAAATTATCAATCAATTATAGGGCAAATATAAAACACTCGTCGCGTAATTAATACTGATTGGACCGAATCGGGTTTGAATTAGAATTTTCCGAACTGGTGAAGGCCAGCTAACTTCATTACTTCACATGAGATAGATAGTAGAATATATGGAAAGTTTTGGTAGTTGGATAGGTATAGTGAAAGCTACTAATGACGTTTGGACGTTAATCAGGAAACGGATTCCTATTTGAGAAGGTTGTTATTATGAGTAATTAATAAATGCAATAAATGAAAAGTACCCAAACAAGACAAAGATATGAAAAATCCACAGAGGTTTAAGAAAGAAAAGGATTTATGGGATCATCAAAGATTATGCAACAATTAATGAAAGAACAAGAAACATGACTGATATTCTTATTATTTTCAGGGGCAAATTAAGTTGAAATATTATGAAATTACAAATTAAATCTTGTTAACAAATAACCCTGATGTATTTATCAGCTTAATCAATTCATTCTTCATCAAGATGAGACGTAATTACAAGTTGTATTTCCAATATTTTTGATGGGATTTTGAAATGAAATTCGTATGATTTTAATAAGTTCAAGATGTAGAATCAACATATGAAGTCAATTTCAAAATAAAATAAAATAAAAAACAACAGCAAAACAAAAATATAGTTCTACTATTGGATTATAGATAGTGATATTCAATAATGATTGTGGGGGTATCAACTGAAATTATTTCGTGAAGGTTGTTGAAATTACAAAAATTGATTAAGAATTTTGTCAAGCTTGACCAGACACATCTCTTGGTGTCTAGGGTGACTACCGTGGCCGCAGAAAAATTATCTTTTGAGCATTTCTATTAATACACACAAGAATTTTATAAACCTTCAAGGGATATTTGTAATTTTTAAAATTATAAGGACTAATTTATAATTACACCATACCTGAAAGAATGTAGATATCTATTATCAATATTTGTGATTCGCTATGCTTCTTCTAATAAACTCGAAATGAATACAAATGCCCAACTAAACGAACGAAACATGCACGCGCGCATGCACACACATATGCATAAATGAGACACACACATGAGAAGGTAAAAGATGGATATCGAACGGATTCCATTCATTAGCACAACCAATATACAAAAACCTAGTTTAGGTACATGAGATTTCAAGGACATCAACAAAAAAATAACATAACTCATGATCAAGATTCTTAGATGGCCAATTTTTTGCTGCCTAAGCATCAAAGCTGAAGCAGAGGCAGTGCCATTACAACGCCAAAAACGAAAAAGAGAAAAAACAACCACCGCTTAGGGACTGAGCGCCGCCTCTGCTGGTTATTCAACACTTCCGGGACTTGTATTTTTTGCAGCTCCTCGTTAGCACCGTGTTCCTTCGAAGAGGGCTCAGAATTTTCATCCTGAGTAGATTCCGGTCCTGTTGGCTCTACGGATTGCTCGGCCGATAGCTGTTCCTCATATTTCTCGACGTACTCTGGAAAGAGTTTCCTAAAGGTTGGGCTATGGCGAACGAAAGAATGTGTGACAGTGATGTTACTCGGGGAAAAACAAAGGAAAAACAGGACATAGTGGGGTGAGTAGGAAAAGAGGCATTTAGTTGGGAAAAGCTCACTTTTTACAGTTAAAAGCTAGAGAAGCCTTTGCAAGCCTCTTTTTCTCTTCCTCTGTGGTTGTGACACTACCTGTGGTGGGACTATTGTCCATCTGAAACACAATATACCAAAACATCCTCATGCATGGATATAAAGGATGCGATAACGATTGGGAAAAACAAACAATGGAAGTATTACCACGCAAAAAGTTAACAAGAAACTCACCATGAACGAAAGAAGCCCTGTCAGTATGCTGCATTGAGGTAATGGTAGGAATCAGCATAAGAAATGTCACTGGTTAAAAGAAGAGGATATACTCGTCAAGGTGATGATGCTATACCTTGAGACGGACCACATTGGGTTCCAACTCTCTGGATGGACTGGAAAATTACATGACATTAGAGGGATGAAAAAAGAAAAAAAATAATGATGGAGAAGATAAAAGAAATCGATATTTCGAAGTCAGTCCAATAAACGTACAATCACTCATTGACAGACAGATCTTCTTTTGTGTCATAAAGCGTCCATTGGGAGTAGTCATGCTACAAAGAAAGTGGGCAACATGTTTCATAAAACAACTACTTATAGATGAGAACAATAAGAAAGCTTCTGCATGAATTGCTCCATAACAATTAACTTCAACCAGAACCAACAATACCTGATTCCTGGAGGTTTAAATGGGTACTCAGGCGGAAACTTTATCTTTCCATAGTAATATCCACCTTCGATATTTATAGCAAAAACAGAAAACAAAGTAGTAGCAGTATCAGTATTAATATCCCAAGAGTTTGAAAGAAATGTTCATGCACATGCAGAGCACACACAACAATATGCATGCTAACTAAAGAAAGTTCAATGTGCATGTACTGAAACGAACACAAGCACCAGAAACCTGCAAATGGTGTTCCTTGACTTCCCTCCAACACATAATCTGAACATAGAATCAAGCAAAAGTATCAGCTTAGCAGCTTAGCCCATGAAGAAACTATAAGATAGGTAAGGTAAACACAATGTACCAGCAGTCAGTAACATGCAAATTGTGAGCCACATTTTCACAAGCAAGTCTAAGAGAAGAAGTATACATGATTACTAAGCATATCTTGCAGGATTCACGCACACTTGTTTGATTAAGAACAATAATTTTCTCAGATAATTCAGGAGAAACAAACATCCAAAAGCAGAAGCATATTACACATACGAAGAATGTAAAAATATCATTGTCTCAATGAAAATGTACATCCAAATATGCACATCAAAAGCTCTTTTCTTTTTTTTTTTTTTATCACAATACACAAATTTAAAGAATCTAATTATGCAAAGGAAATGGCACACTGCACAATCAAGAGAGCAACTTACGCCATTCAAGGATGTCATTCAGAAGAGGGCGTGCGACCACATTGGAAACAGGTTCCTGAAATGGCATGAACAAACTATTAATAACTACGACAAATAGTCCTCAATCTCCAAAAGAACTAGATCTCAAATGAAACCTAGAGCACAATCAGTAACAGCTTTTTTATGGGTGCCATCTTGGTAAATTATTCAAGTCTAATAATTTATTCCTATAAGCTAGACAAAGGTTTGGCCAACAGACGGCACTTTAATTATCAATTTCAGAACAACTAACAAAGAAGTTATTCAACCCTTCATAAAGAGAGCTTTAAACATTTTCAGAATTTTAACTTAATAATAAAAGAGCGCATCAGGAAGATGAAAAAATTTAATTAATATATCTGACATTTTTTGAAGATTTCCATAAGTAACAAAACTTACTTTACAAAGTGCTCTGTATTCCTTTTGGAGGCGCTTTACACATGCTTTTTCAGTCATATTTATGCTATAAAATAACTAATCAGGAATGGATTTTGAAGATCCTTATCTTTTCCACTGCCTTTAACTGGATTTCCCCGGTGGAACAGAAGCTGCTTCCAAAACTAGTTCTCCCTCTTTGTATGTGTAATCAAATCAAAATGAAAAAATATTGTCAAATCTACGAGATAAAAGTTCCGAGGATAAGACACACGTAGCAATTCCAGGATAGGTACGTACAAATCTCAGTGATGACATAGGTAAACAAAAACCATATAACAAATGGTGGAATCAGATATTCTGCACTTTCCCTTTTTCGCAAAAGAGAAATAAAATTTGTGATCCATAAAAGTCTTTATTTGTCCGACATGTATAAACTAAATGGATGCACATTTACCATCAAACTTATGCTAACAGAAAACAGAAGGGAAGAAAAATAAAAAACATAATTCCAGGGTTTCCACTTCAGAAATAAACTCAAATCAGGAGAAACCAGAGAGTGTAGCACAAAAAGATTAGAAAGTTGCTGAATTTGACTATGTAATCTCACATTATCCAATCCCATGGTTTAGAGTAAATTAAACGAAGCACCATGACTAAGACCAAGCCTCCCACATCATAATCAGAGTATCACATATTTACTCCATCGTTGACGGATATACTGACAGCATTTATCAAAAAGCATACCACCTTCCATGCTCTCAAAAGTTCAATAGTCCAATTTCCAATGTAAAACATCAAAAACGGAAACCTCGTGGCATCCTAACTTATCATTCAAAATAATGTACAAACTACTACATCTCGGCAACATTGCCACTCATCTTCAGTTTCTATAACGGGCAATGCATGAATATGAATGCGAACCGTGTAACATCTTAATACCTCCAGCTTCACATTTGCAGTCAAGACGAGCAAAAAGAAAGGATTTGGCAAATAAATAGTGAACTAGAGCATCTCAACTATTCTGAAACAAAAATTCATAGCTCATCTTTCCCTATCTCATCCATAGATTACCTCAACACAACACCTTACCACACATTCAGCATCCCTTATGTTCAATCTTTCCTCCAATAAACAATACTCATAGCAAAAAATAAAAAATAAAAAAAAACATAAAAAGTTCAACTTTGAGTTCAGAAAAAGGCAACATCCCAACCTAATTACAAGAATGCATTACAAAGAACAAACAAAAATCAAACCAGAAAATCAATCAAAACCCAACCATAACTTGAAATCACACACACACGCCCATACATAAACAGATATAAACCATAGACAATACCAGAGATCGATACGGCGAATCAAGCGAAATATTGTGCGAAAATCATCACGAAGGAATTTTATGATTCTAGGAAATTATTGGGGCAAAATTGTCAAATCACATTCTTCGTCCGATAGACTAAAATACAAGGAATAGGTGGGTAGTCATAAAGACATTTTTAACCTTAGGTGTCTTGATGAAGAGTGAAGTGGAGCGAGGGCATACATGGTTTTTCATATTTTAAACCCTAAAATCATATAATAATTATTATTTTTCTTTTTCCCTTGTTTAAAAATCTTGGATTCTTCTTTAGCTATTGAAATATATTTATGCCTTCGATCGAAACGACCAGGTTAATTTTATCTTTTTTTTTTTTTGGTGTCCTAACCATCCGGATTTAGAGTCCGTTTGGATAGCTTTTTTTAAGAGAATAAGCACTTTTTTTTTTTTGAAAAAAGGCACTTCACAATAAAAAAAAAATGAGTTTCGATAGGCTTTTTAAAAAATGTAGAAACCAGAAAAAAGCCAAAATTGACTTTTTTAAAAAGCTATCCCATAATAGTTTCAAATAAAAATATTTTTAAAATATTTTAAATTATTATATTTAAACGCAAAACTGTTTAGCTTAAAAAAAATTCTACTATAAAAAGTACTATTGGAGAAATACTTTTTTTTAAGTTCATCTAAAAGAACTCTTAATTTATTGATCGATTAATTTAAATCAGATATTACAAAAGTTAATTATTAGAACGACCCTCTCAATTTAATTGCTATATTTACAACTATAAAATTCGACCCCTCGAAGTTAATAATATTATCTTTTTGATGCCATCAACAAAAAAATATCCCAAGTTTTTGAGGTACTTAATTATGAAGGTTTCTTGGATGACCAATAGACAATAGTGATCCAATGTGTTATGTGGCGGGCTTTGGTCAAAGTTAACGTGAGAAAAGCGGCATAGGGGTTTGAGACAAAATGCCAAAATGGGCAGGAGCTAAATTAATGGCCTTTTTTTTTCCTTACCTAATTCTATGACTTTAAGATGATAACCTTAAACTAAACCACCTAATGACCTGAAAAACTAGCTTTGTCAACATTGGCCATATCGAGACTACTTTAGAAATGGTATTTTTATATATATATACATACAAACCAAGTATATAGTGACAAGGATGGAGGTCCCCTACTCTCTCGATTCATATTTTTTATAATACTTTTTGTGTAATACTTCTGTTATACTTACTGCTTACGAATACACGTACGTCTCGTGAGTAGTCGAAATTAGAAAAGTGAAAAAATTATGATAAAGAAAAAAAATTATAAATTTTATTTCTTAATCTCAACTGCTTATCAATGTACATGACCTATGTTGATAAGTGTTACACAAAAATGTTATCGAAGTTTTGAACTGTTGCTATTCTTCGTATATAGTTGCATTTTGGACAAAAAAATTTGAGATTGAACCAAAAATACGTCGTCATTTCTGACTAATCAAATTGTTAAATAATAAATATAAGATTGCAAAGGTAAATTAAAGTAAACAAGCCAGCTAAGTAAAGATCCACTGTTTTTGATCTATTGTAGATCATTACAATTTAAAAACGGAGCAAGTAATTTCTTTAAGAAACAAAAGAAGAGAAGAAGAAGAAGAAGAAGAAGAAGAAGAAGAAGAAGAAACTGGTGTGATTATAATATGAACGTATTTAGCTAATTAAAAAATATAATCACGTGCCTAATCACATGGGCACACTGAAAATTATGACACTAATCTTCTAACATTGTAGCCATCAGTCAAAGGATCATCACATGATCCCACTTTTGCTAGCTTAGGATTCCTAACATGCAACATTTTTTACAACACAGACGTCACACACACACACACACACATATATATATATCATCAACACAAAGTATAGTTGCAAATCCTCTAAACACAAGCACTAATACTATACTCCATTAATCTCTGTCTCTGAAAGTATGTTCTCTTGTACGATGAGATCCCGTTGTCTCAGTACGATGATGGCCGCTTTTCTTCTTACATTAGTGCTCGTTTCGCAATGCACACAATCGGAAGCGAAAGCAGCTCGTATTCTTGAAATTATGAAAACACCCTCGCCTCCTTCAGTGCAGAGTACCCTCAAACACCTGCGCGACGAGGAGAATAATACTCACAACAAAAAGATGAAATCGAGCCTGCGAAGAGTGCCTCCAACCGGATCCAATCCAAATCACAACAAGTAACTTATAATTTGTAAATGTTGAGGTCTTTAGTTGATCATTAGGTAGCTAGTTTTAGTACTAGCCAGATGTGCCATGTTTCTTGTTTAAGGTGTTTGTTCAATTCTTTCATTTGAAATTATGTTGATATAACTCATGTGGTCTAGATTAGAGGTTTTTATTTTTATTTTTATTTGTATTAATGTTTAGGATCACTTGTACTAGCAACTTAGTTACTTATAATGCCTTGAGATTTTTGCAATAGTCACATTTTGTTTATTCTTTGTAATTCTTAGCTCACACGTGTAAGTTCTGCAAGCACCTTTCGAGACCTATTTGGATGGGTTCACAAAAAAAAAAAAAGTTTCTAGAGTCGTATTTTTTTTAGTGGAATTGTTTTTTTAAAAGTCAAGCAGTATCATATCTGAATACAGTAATTAAAAATATTTAAAATATACTTTTATTTAAAATTATTTTGATTAGCTTTTGCTTTTTTGGAAAGTTCATCTAGATATAATTTTTTTTATTAAAGTGTTTTTTTAAAAAAAATAAATAAATGCTTATCTTCTAAAATAATCCATTCAAACCGGCTCTTTATCATTTCTACAAACTAGAAATTAAGAAAGGGAAAAGATATTCCATACAATGAGATCATCTGAGTATTTTATTTTTAGGTTTTCATATGTATTTTTATCTAATAATTTACGATTCAACTATACATATATATACACATTAAAACGGACAAGGCGTGTATTATTGTGTTAAAAGCTATAGTTAACTGCAAATAGTACAATTGTATAAATTAAAATTTGAAACTTTGAGGTTCAACTTTGTGGATCTGCACAAAACACACATGAACCTCCACGAGATAAATCTCAAGAAATTGAGTTTACAAATATATGTATTAACATTTTAGATTCTTTGTATATATTTATATTCAACGAGGGAGCCCAAAAATAAAAAAATTATTTCGGGAGGACGAAATCTAAATTTTTTTAAAAATTGTATATAAAATTTAACTTAATATAGATTTGGGGATGACCGCCCTGTCCCGGCCCCCTCCTGGCTCCATCACTGTCTTCACTAATGAGAGTTTAAGTATTAATTAATGTTACAAAAGATTATTGGCTAAGTGTAAGTTTTGGGCACTAGTAAGTCAATCTTGACGTTTGATAGATGGAATTACTTAATCCAAGGGTACTTTCAAGGGCCCGTTGGCCATGGGCTGGCCCATGGGGGGTGTCATTGGGCCATTCATGATATTAACCGAAAATTTAAGTTTGCAAGTGAAATTAACTTTTATTTATTTATTATTATTATTAATGAAATAGAAGTGGGGCACTTAATATTTTAAATTTTGAAAGTATACACACAATATGGTTATGGAAATTTTTTGCCTAAATCCGAGCTTCACTGCACCCAACTAATTATGTAGCATGTGTTAATATACTTGTCATGTAATTGATTATTCTCTATAAATTATATATCAATCACATGGCAAGAGTAAAACATTTGTTGCGTAATTAGTCTCGATGGTTGAACCCGGTATGTGTAAGAATTTTCCTATAATTATGGATACCCAGTATTGACTGAGTTAGTAAATGGGCTGGAGGGTGCAATCACTCTTTCTCAAGTTTGTATCAAGTTAAAATTTATATCTATTTTTTAAAAAAATTTAAATTTTCGTCCCCCCCACCCCCCTAAAGTTTAAAAATATTTTGTAAAAATTTGTTTTCGCCTCCTGAACAAAAATTTCTGGTTCCATCCTTTATCGTGGACTTCAAAAAACAAACATTTTAACAATTCCCCTCAATGACCTAATCTATATGTACAACTCAGGCGTGATACATCTTTGTTGGATACAAGAATTAATGTTTCCCACTTCCCACTTGGAGGATATGTGTTGATTTCATGAGAATTTTAAATATGTTCACATATACACTGATATGTACATATATATATATATATATGTATGTAGAGAGAGAGAGAGTTGAAGATGGACACATGGAGATAGGCGTAGATATGCGTCCGTTGGTTGTTGTCGTTTCCTCATCGGGCCATATATCTCTACAATGGGAAATCTCGCTTTGTGCTGCCCACCGCACTTGTGTTGTTGCGGGTGCAACTCCGACTGCCTGAGGTTCTGTCTCACTATTAACTTTGCTCCGTTTCTAGGAATTGGTCAAAACAAAGAGACCATGCTTTCTTACTCAGTCAACCCTATCAACGTTCAACGCGTGGCAGATGATGTGAAATCAACTTATAAGTAACTTATTATTTGTTCACAATTATTCAGGAGTCAAATCCAATGACCTCGGAAGCACGATATATTGTTTCATAAAATAAGACAAAAGGAACACGATTTGATTCAATCAAGACATCCAAAGTTTTTTGTTGGAAGAATTACATCAACCTCCCCTAAATGCTAGGTGAAATCATTGATTATCTCATTTTGTTTCTAAAATTATCAATGCCCTTCTCATATTTATCGTCATTTAACAAAAAACACCCAATCTCGTAATACCTTTCGAAATTACTAATAATTTTTCAACATCATGGTAGTTACATGGCCATATTTATCAATGCCAACGGAATCCCTCAATTGACTTATTGATTCTATTGTTATTCGCGAAATAATTTCACTTTATATCATTTCAACCATTATCGAGTATCATTATCGTGCATTATTTTTTTTTAATATAAATTTATTATATAAATAACTTCTATATTTTGAATTTATCAAAACTATACGAATCTCATCCCAAAATCCAATCGAAAACTCCTGAAATACAATTCACAATTACATCATATCTGAATTATATGAATTTTGTTAGGTTTATATATACATGAGGCGATATTTATAATTTTTAAAATAATAAAAATCAATTTATAATCACATTATATTTCAAAAGGTGTCGACCCAATTTTTTCTTCTTCCTTTATATATATATATATATATATATATATATAAAACACAATACGCATGTAGTTTAGATTCGAACTCTAACAAGAAGCTCCCAACACTTCTATAAGCAAGGCAGTCCAAATCTTCTAATATAAAATTGTGTTACATATTTTTTTTCACTTATCAATAATACACATTACGATAGGTAAAGAAGAATATATAATCTCGTTTTATATATAGCTGTGTTATAAACCAGGTACGTGTCTATAATAACAACCCCCACTCTTTCTCAAAGTTCTCTATAAAAAAAGCCGACGACCCCAAAACAAGTCCCGAAAAAAGACTTCCGAATCGTTTTACGCAGCTGCCATGGACCCCGTCAAGTCCTTCAAGGGCTGGGGCAAAGCAGACGAGCTCGAAGAGGCCGCATTTCGCAAGAAAACCCGGAAACGTCTCATCATTCTCTCAATCTCGTTACTCATCTTAATCGCTCTGATCGTCGCCGCCGTCACCGAAACTTTAGTCCACAGCAAGAACAAGAAACAGAGCACCTCCGGCGGCAATTCTCAGGCAACCGAGGCGGCGATCAAATCCATCTGCAGCGTCACCCTGTACCCGGACTCGTGCTACGCCAACCTCGAGTCCTCGAACTCCACGAACCCACGAAACGTTTTCAGGTACTCTTTAATGGTGGCCATGGATGCTCTGGCGAAGCTCTCAGTTTTGCCCGGGGAGTACGCCGGCAGGACGGATAACCCGGCCGCGAAGGAGGCGCTGAGGGTCTGCGCCGCTGTGTTCGACGACGCCGTCGAGTCCCTAAACGACACCGTATCCTCCTCCTCCTCTGCCGCCGCCGCCGTGAGAATCGACGACATGAGAACGTGGCTGAGCACAGTGCTCACCGACCAAGAAACGTGCCTGGAGGCGCTGGAGGAGGCGAAGGCCACCTTCGGGGCCGAGATGAGGTGTCTGATGAGGAACTCGACGGAGCTTGCGAGCAACAGTCTCGCCATCGTGTCGAAGCTTCTCAGGGTAGTGGGGAATTACTACATTCCGGTGCACGGGCAGCGGCGGCGGATGTTGGGTTTTCCAGTGTGGGTGGGGGCGGGGGAGAGGCGGCTGCTGCTGCGACAGACGATGCGGCCGCCGAACGTGACGGTAGCGGAGGACGGCAGCGCGACGTGAGGACAATCGCCAAGGCGGTGGCGATGGCGCCGGAGAAGAGCGAGACGAGGTTTGTTATATACGTGAAAAGAGGGGAGTACATGGAGAATGTGGAGGTGGACAAGTCTTGCTGGAATGTGATGATCTACGGCGACGGCAAAAACGCCACCATTGTTTCCGGCAGCAAGAACTACGCTGATGGCACTCCCACTTTCTACACCGCCACCTTTGGTAAGTAAAATTTTGATTTTACTATATTTGCTCAACTTTAGTGTTTTGATCAATCATTTTAGGGAAATTCCAAGAGTCGTGAATGTTGAGTCGGGATTTATTACGTGATGAGTGGATTGCATTGATCATGTCATTGGTATATATTGGGTTGGGGGGTGAGGGTGGGAGGGGTGACCAACGAAAAATCGAGTACAACGATTTGTTGGGTACAGTCAAATCGAGTTTGGATAAGAATTATCAATAGTTTGTGGTTTGTTGTTCATTAATTTGTTGAGAATGTTCTTTGTTTTCAAATCCCACCATGTGTATGAAGTCTAGTTCGCAACTCACTATCATAAATACAATTAATTGAAACTTGAGGGTCAAATAATAACATTTTGAACAAAAATAAAGATCATTTTGTACAATTTGATGAGTTTAGGGTTTATGTGGAATGTGTATAGTGCCCAATAACATTTTCTTAATATATGCGGCCTTGTCGATCTATATGACAAATATTATGACAATATCATAGACAACGTGGCTATGCACTGAACTATTCAACTTACTAAAAGAATAAATGAGACTATTCCAAATAGTTGCAGGCCACAATGTGGCCTGCATTGGCACTATCATAGATTTTGTTTCCAACATTAGAAGGATTTCATTTTTCTTTTTCAAATGGTGATAAAATGGAATTGTTTCTAATAACCATTCTCAATCACTAGAATAATGTGTCACAATCTTGTTTCTATCAATAATAATATTTTTTATATTACTTGGCCGTTGGTAAAGAAGATAACATGTCCTAACTACTAATTACGTCATTAAGGACAATTATCAATCACTAATTAATCTAGCATTGTATCGTTATAATATCTATCAAAATTTATAATTCATGGTCAATTTCATATGTTTAGGGTTAGTATGAGACTTTTTTTTTATCACCATACTTACTTTCTTTTACGTACATCTTGCGTTATATAAATTAATTTTAACAAAATAGTCTAATAACGACTTCTTATATATTCCAGCATGATACTGAAGCAAATTAACTTATTCTTCCAAATCTTCCTACTTATGTCCTCATTGCGTTCTCCTTCACCAGCCGTTGCCGGAAGAGGCTTCATCGCTCGTGACATAGGGTTTAGGAACACGGCCGGAGCTGAAAAGCACCAAGCCGTGGCCCTCCGGTCGGGCTCTGATCAATCCGTCTTCTACCGATGCTCGTTCGACGCATTCCAGGACACCCTCTACCCTCACTCCAATCGCCAGTTCTACCGCGAATGAGACATAACCGGGACGATCGACTTCATCTTCGGCAACTCGGCCGTCGTCTTCCAAAACTGCAACATCTTACCCCGGCAACCCCTTCCCAACCAATTTGTGACAATCACCGCACAAGGAAAGAATGATCCAAATCAAAACTCAGGCATTGTCATTCAGAGGTGCACAATGAGCCCGTTGGACTCTCTCAACGCCACGACATATCTGGGCCGGCCCTGGAAAGATTACTCGACTACAATCATCATGGAGACCGATATCGGTGGGTTCTTGGACCCAAAAGGCTGGATTTATTGGGATCCTCATGTGGATCCACCACCCAGCTCCATTTTCTACGCCGAGTATCAAAATACCGGCCCGGGAGCGAACACGGGCGACCGAGTTGAGTGGGCCGGGTATAAGCCCAGTCTTACTGCGGGCCAGGCCTCAAAATATAATGTAAAGTCCTTCATTCAAGGCCCATCATGGTTGCCGGCTACAAATGTGAACTATGATTCAACCTAGCCAAATTTTACGAATTTATACTGTCTTAGTCCCCTTTTGTTGTTGCAATTTTGGGATCTTGTGACATTAATTAATTTGGTGTGACACACAATTGTGAATTGTTGATTTGACGATAAAAAAAGTCGCAATTTAATTGTGATTCATAATTTCTAAATTGCCTTCTAGACTTTTGAGGGTGTTTGAAAGCAGCCATAGCCTTTAAAAAATCCAGCAGCCATAGTTGACATCTCTCTCTCTCTCTCTCAAACTTGGTCGACAAGTTAATGATTCTACCTGCACGGTATTTAATTTGAACATACCATAATCAAAATATTTTGTGTGCTCTGACGTCTTTCTAAATTGAATTTACATATATAATATGTGAACCAGCATACCAAGTTTATCGAATACGTCATACATAATTAGTAGATTGGTTATTATGATCTAAACAAGAAGTTGATTTGGGGGAGTCAATTCTATATAAAACTCAAATATTTGTATAATTGTATATATATGTGGTGATATGTATTGTAATTGTTTGAACTTATTAAATGGAACAACAAGTTTAAATAATAAAACAACAAAAGGTTGAAGATAGTAATTGAAGAGGAGAAAAAAAGAAAGACATTAATTTGCGTTCAAAAAATTCGAAAATCGACCGAACCGAATCGAACCTGAAAGTTATTAAAAAAAAAAAAAAAGAGCTAAAAACGTGTTTTCAATTTAAAGTGACTGAGTGAGTAGTTGTCCTAATCCCTCTTCGTCTGATTCCATGGATCCAACGCCTATCACTGTTGATGCCATCAATCCCAAGGTGATTTTTTTTGGGTTTTTTTGACACCATGTTCAAATCTTTTTTTGTTTATGATTGTGGCTTTTTAGCCCTTTTCATAGGATCTTGATTCTTGAATTAGATATGGGGTTCTGGGATCCCTAGTGTTATGTGGGTTTTATGTGTTCGGTTTTGATTGTGATCGTTATGAGTTTTGGCTGGTCTTGATCATCATGGATTTGGATTTTGAAATTAACCTCCTTTGGGTTTTCTTTTGCTGGTTTGACTTGTGTCCGTGCACTTCAGCCAGGTTGTGTTATTTGGTGTGTGCGCGTGTGTGTTGGGTGTGTAGGGGTGTGGGGCAGAGTCCTGGTTTGATTAGGGGTTGAGTCGAGTCGGACCAATTATTCTTCAAGCTTGGATTGAATTTCTTATCGAATTTGAAATCTTGTTTGAATTTTGTTTGATTACTAAATGAACCGAGCTCAAACGAGCTTTAATCGAACCGAGTTCGAGTAGTTTGATATTTTTACACATATATTTTCATATTTTAATTAATCGAGCTGTGTTCAAATTTTATCAAATGAAAAGTATGTTCAAGCTTGGTTTGTTAGGCTTAACGAACCGAGATCAAACAAACTTTTTTCAATCGATCTCAAGTCGAGCACCTAATAACTTGATTCATTTTTCCGTCCCAGGTTTGATCACTGTTCTTCCAGCCTTTTCATTCCTTTTGCTCTGTTTTATTTTCCATCATGATTTACATCTGCTGATAATTATGCTTATTAAAAAAAAACACCACCTTTTCGATGCTGCAGTTTATTTATTTTTTATTTTTTTGGTTTCCATGCTGCAGTTTATTTATGCTTGTTTTGTTAATTAATTATAAAAATTCATTTTTTCCAGGTTTTGGAGTGCGAGTATGCGGTCCGTGGCGAAATGATGATTCTTGCTCAGGTTATTGATTATGTAGTTTCATATTTCTTACAGATTTTACATATGTGATCTGTTTACTGACATGTTTTCTTGGACAGAAATTACAAGAAGATCTCAAAAACAACCCAAAATCTCATCCTTTTGATGAGGTAGCCATTTCATTTTACTACAATGAATTGACAATTTGAATCATCAAAAATGAATTGACATTTTCTTGTCTTGCCAGATACTCTACTGTAATATCGGAAATCCTCAATCCCTTGCACAGAAGCCGATCACTTTCCTCCGAGAGGCACGTGCATGTTTTACATCACAATTTCGGGCTTCGAAAAAGTTAATGATGTCTATGCTTCTAACACCTTTGATTCTAATTTCAGGTCCTTGCCTTATGTGACCATCCAGCTCTTTTGGATAAAGCTGAGGCACAGAGTTTATTTAGGTAGAGTCCTTCAAGATAGTACACTTAACATGGGTTTGGCAGTAGGGAAACATCTTTAATTTGTAGCATGTATCTTACTTATTTTTTTTATTTTTCTTTATCATGTTACATACTTTTTTTTACTCTCTTTCTTTATTCTCTCTCCTCTCTCATCTCCTTTTATACTTTTTTTTAAATAATTTTTTTTTGTAATTTTTCATTTATCATTAATTTTTTAACTTTTAATTTTAATTTCTTTCTTCTCTTGGTTTTTGTTTTAAACGTCATTAGTTGTAGCCAACTTAAATTATTTCAATCCTCATTCACATTAATATAATTAACCAAAATAGAATTGGAATGGTAAATAAAAAATGTCATTTTCTTTTAACGTGGGCAATAACAAAATGTGTTTGTGTCACTAAACAAGACAAAAAAAAAAAATTAATTAAAAGAAGTACACAAGTATGACAATTTAATAAAAAAAAAGAAGGAATTATAAATAGGTGCACAATTAATGACATTTAAAACAAAAACAAAGAGACGAAAGAAATTAAAATTAAAAGTTAAAAAATTAATGATAAGTGAAAAATTAAATAAATACTAAAATGCAATCAATTAAAAAAACAAGTATAAAAGGAGCTGAGAGAGGAGAGAGAATAAAGAAAAAAAGTAAAAAAATTGAACGTGCTTCTTTAATACCTTAATTGAAGAGGAAGAGGAATAAAAAAATTGGATAAGACACATGTTACAAATTGAACGTGCTTCTTTAGTACCTTAATATGTGCATAAATGTGAACAGAGATTTGCGTGAAAGTCTATAAAGACAATCTTTTACCATATGACTATCTTTTGATCGATCACTATTTGGCGATCGTGTTGTTAATATTTCGAATGATATGCGTTAGTTCACGAGATTGTGTTGTTGTCATTATCTTGTATGGATCCAAATTGCTACATTTATTCACTTTTACCTGTAATAAATCCTTCATTCCACTCTCTTTCCTCGTGGACTTTGCAGTGCCGATTCCATAAAACGAGCATCTCAGATCCTAGCTCAAATTCCTGGAAGAACAACCGGTGCGTACAGTCACAGTCAGGTAAGAATAGCCTCTCTGGAAACCTTATTCATGACAAGTATTTTTGTCTACGAATATATCAAACGTTTCGTCTATTCTATAATCAGGGTATCAAAGGACTGCGTGACACAATTGCTGCTGGCATCGAAGCTCGTGATCGATACCCGGCTGATCCGAATGATATTTTCTTGACAGAGGGCGCAAGCCCAGTGGTATAGATATCACGACTTTTCTTGTTTAAACACCGGAGATTCGGAGAGAACTCCAAGAAAACAGTTTTGAACGTGAGATGAAATGTCCTCGTTTTTCCTTTTTCAGGTTCACATGATGATGCAATTGTTGTTAAGGTCGAAGAACGATGGTATTCTCTGTCCCATTCGTCAGTACCCTCTTTATTCGGCCTCAATTGCCCTCCATGGAGGCACTCTTGTACGTATTACTTTGACAAAAAAAAAAAAAAAATGAAATTCGTCAGATCATTTATTTAGTTTTAGTCCTTTGATGAGCTTTTGAATTTTCACTTGTTATCAAGCTTAAACATATGTCATGCTCATATGCAGCTTCTGATAGCAGTTTCCTGATGTTTCGCACGTTCCTTATTATCTTGACGAAGCAGCGGGATGGGGACTCGAGATATCCGAGCTTAAAAATCAGTTAGAAGCAGCCAAATCGAAGGGTATTAGCGTGAGGGCCTTGGTGGTCATAAATCCCGGCAATCCTACCGGGCAGGTAAACGAACAATTAGTACATTCTGATCGAAAATGATAACTCTTCGTTTCTGTATCACGTTGCTCCTTAGTACCTATCTGTTATGATCGAAAATATTTCTACGCTTGCTGGAAAGGTTCTGGCTGAGGAGAACCAAAAGCAAATCGTGGATTTCTGCAAGAAGAAAGGTCTTGTTCTCCTGGCGGACGAGGTATACCAGCAAAACATTTATGTTCCAGACAAGCAATTC
Source organism: Petrea volubilis (assembly GCA_026212405.1). Classification (NCBI taxonomy): domain Eukaryota; kingdom Viridiplantae; phylum Streptophyta; class Magnoliopsida; order Lamiales; family Verbenaceae; genus Petrea; species Petrea volubilis. Next base: position 83,179 of record JAOWBU010000023.1, read on the forward strand.
CACTCTTTCAAGAAAGTTGCACGGTCTATGGGTTACGGGGAGAAAGATATTCCTTTAGTGTCTTTCCAGTCCGTGTCGAAAGGTTATTATGGAGAATGTGGAAAACGAGGAGGTTACATGGAGGTCACCGGTTTTAGTCAGGAGATTAGAGAGCAAATATACAAATTGGCATCTGTCAACCTTTGCTCGAACATAGCCGGACAGATTCTTGCAAGCCTCGTCATGAGCCCCCCGAAGGTCACTACAATTTCCATTAAAGATAAGCTGACCCCGATTTCAGGCACGTGTATTTAAAAGTTCTCGTTTACTTTGTGCAGGTGGGAGACGAATCCTATGAGTCTTACGCCACCGAGAGAGATGCAATCCTGTCATCACTGGCGAGGCGTGCCAAGGTTAGCCTTTAACTTGAGATCGAACCATCTTTCCTTTAGAAATACAATCCTCTAAACAGCTTACAAGAGCCCGAATCCAAGAAACATTGCATTAACAGTTGGATAGAAGTGACTAACTTATTCGTTGGTTTACGGTTTTTTGGTTCAATCCTCAGCAACTCGAAGACGCGTTCAATAAGTTAGAAAGAGTGAGCTGCAACAGGGCAGAAGGAGCTATGTACCTGTTCCCGCGCATAGATTTACCACAGAAAGCGATAGAAGCAGCTAAAGCTGCTAACATGGCCCCGGATGCTTTCTATGCTCGTCGCCTCCTTAATGCCACTGGAATAGTCGTCGTTCCCGGCTCTGGCTTCCTACAGGTAAAACATCAACTCCCTCTCATTGCGGCTTCTTTTTACAGCGTGCATGAAAAACAACCTTAGAATGATAAATACGGTTAAACTAGCACGATTTGAGAGCAATGATCATTTGTTTTGGTGCGTTTTCTCGTATTTTAGGTTCCCGGAACATGGCATTTCCGGTGCACAATATTACCTCAGGAGGACCGGATTCCAGCCATCACGTCTCGTCTCACGGAGTTCCACAAAGGATTCATGCAAGAGTTCAAAGATTGATGCCTTTGCAACCACAATCTGAAAATTTCAATGCTTCGAGATACTTGCATTCATTTTTTCCAAAGATGTTTTTTTTCCCTCTAATTTTAGTTTAAAATAGGGCTCCCCTTATGTACTGAAATAAGGTAGCTGCAATATTTTCTTGGTTGAATTGTATGAACATCGGCTACAATCTTGGGAAGGGCCCTTAGCAAGTCCTATTGCAAAAATTTAACGACTATATAGTGCTTGTTGGTGTGGTATTTATTTTAGTGTGTTATTTAACAAAAGTTTTCTTGTTTTATCTTTAATTGTTTCATTTTTTTCCTTGTTTGTTCTTGTTTTATTTAAAATAGAACTTCAAATGAACAAAACCAAATTAACAAACAAAGATAGCATCATGCAGTTTTTTTGTGTCTTCCATTGTTTTTCATTTATCTCAATGTTTTCTAGAGTTCAAATAAATAAGTTAAAATCATTTTAAAATAGTGCCACACGCAGACAAGTATATACACATTTTATGATGTTAACATAATAAATACAAACACCAAATATGCCAAAATAAAGAAAGTTAAGAAGATGGCAATTCATATCAAGTTGGTGCAATGTGATGCGTCATGCACGACGGTTGCCTGGTTGGTGTTAGGTGCGGACTTGAGGTCCCCTAGCATTGATTGTGCAACCAATGCCTACCCGGTATTATGAGTACACGACAAAGCTCTCCGCTCACAACGGCAACCCTTAAGCGTAACGGGTAAATGTGCGTTCAATGAAGTACCAGATAACAAGTTGATTGACTTCTCTTCTCATAGGCGATTAATAACTACTTCGACCTAGCTCTTAAGGGGAGTAAAGGTGGTATTTTGGCAATACCTTAGCGATATCAACGTTGTTTGGCGTAACTGACAAGCAATAAGAGATCAGTAGTCGTGCAACGAAGATAAAGCTGCGAAAAAATTGAAAAGGGCATTAAAGTAAATTCGATTTTACATCCAGAAGTACCTTCTCCTCCATAACTCGGTCCAGGATCGAAGTGCAATCGTTTCAGCTTCTTTGAGAGTTAAGTCCTATGTGCCAACAAGCGGATGATTTCAATCAATATAAGGTATCTCATGTTTTGGCTTAGAGAGAGAGAGAGAGAGAGAGAGAGTTGGAAATAGCGAGAGGTTAAAAAAATGTAATGAAAACATATCTGGTGAGATAACCTCGAAATTCAAACAAATATATACCTTGTTATATTGCTCTTGTAAAGGGCTGTCAGCACCTTCGGAACCTGAATCAATGGCTTTTGCATTACATTGCCAGAATGTGCCAGACGGATCAGTATAGTATCTGTGCAGGACAAATCCCCGTTAGTATCTACAAACATGGTGTGGTTCCTATGACTTGATTCTGAATAAAGCTAATTAGAGTGTACGAATATAAATACGATGTGTTGAGATAAGCAGGATTTTGTCAATGTAATTTGTGAACCTTCACCATGACTAGTCCACTAATTAATACATGGTTTCCTAGAACTTGTTAGAAACTAATTTCCTAGATACATGTTATGAATAACTCAGACATCATAAATCATTCCAGTTCCAATCAAATGCATGAAGGAGATATCTTGCCGAATATGAAACAAATTCACATGAAAGAAAAGTGACAAGAGGCCAACCGTTGACTCTTCATCACCCTCACCAAATCGCAAGGCAAGATCACAGAGAGCTTGTGTAGTGGACTCAACCGTCATGGACTCGCCATACGAGAGTCTATGATTCTACAAGATGCAAAAGCGCCATATGAGCAATTGATGCTACCAACAACATGAAAAAAAGAATGCAAATACTTGTTATAGATTAAGATCACCTGAGTTTCAACGAGTGTGTGTGCATCAGCTATTAAGCCACTCATCACACAACTAATATGTTCGTCAATCTCCATAATTTTCTTAACACTGTTAGGCTCCTGCATCCAGCACAGAAATCGAAATACTTATTCAAACATGCAACAAAGTTTTTGGGTATCAATCAGACTCAATACGACAATAAATGATTGCCAAGTTCTGAGCAAAGGCCCAGAATAAAATAATGTAGCAGCGAGGTCAAATGATGCGAAAAGGGAAGGACCAGGACATCATAGTTGAGAACAAAATCCTAATGGTCGAGCGTATGACTTATTTTCATGCTTGTCATTCAAACTCGAAAACCAAAAGAACATCTCTTTTTCACATCTTCATTCATGTACAATTATAGTTTGCAACTAACCACATTCCTACAAAGTTCAAGAAACACAATTAAAGCTCAAAAATTAAGGTCCCACTTGAATGTGGCCTGCATTGGCGCTACTAACTACATCATTAAGGACATTATCAATCAGTAGTCTACCATTGTGTCGTTTTCGTAATGTCTTTTGAAATTTATAATTCATGGCCAATTGGATTTCTAGAATATAAAATAAAATAAAATAAAAAACAAGGTCAATTGCATATGTCTAGGGTTAGTATGAGACTTTTTATCACCATACTTGCTTTCTTTTACATACATCTTGCGTTATATAAATTAATTTTAACAAAATAGTCTAATATCGACTTCTTATATATATTCTAACATGATGTTCTAATTTAAAAACTGAAGCAAATTAACTTATTCTTCCATTGCGTTCTCCTTCACTACCTGTTGCCGGAAGAGGCTTCATTGCTCGTGACATAGGGTTTAGGAACACGGCCGGAGCTGAAAAGCACCAAGCCGTGGCCCTCCGGTCGGGCTCTCTGATCAATCCGTCTTCTACCGATGCTCGTTCGACGCATTCCAGGACACCCTCTACCCTCTCTCCAATCGCCAGTTCTACCGCGAGTGCGACATAACCGGGACGATCGACTTCATCTTCGGCAACTCGGCCGTCGTCTTCCAAAACTGCAACATCATACCCAGGCAACCCCTTCCCAACCAACAATTACCGCACAAGGAAAGATTGATCCAAATCAAAACTTTGGCATAGTCATTCAGAGGTGCACAATGAGCCCATTGGACTCTCATAATGCCACAACATATCTGGGCCGGCCCTGGAAAGATTATTCGACTACGATCATCATGGAGACCCATGTAGGACCCAGAAGGTTCTTGGACCCAGAAGGCTCGATTTATTGGGATCCATTTTCTATGCCGAGTATCAAAATATTGGCTCGGGAGAGAACACAGGCAATCGAGTTGACTGGGCCGGGTCTAAGCCCAGTTTTTCTGCGGGCCAGGCCTCAAAATGTAATGTGAAGTCCTTCATTGAAGGCCCATCATGGTTGCCGGCTGCAAATGTGAACTATGATTCAACCTAGCCAAATTTTATTACTTACACTTTCTCATTTCCCTTTTGTTGGTTGCAATTTTGGGGTCTTGGTAACATTATTAATAATAATTAATTTGGTGTGACACACAAGTGTGAATTGTTGATTTGACGATAAAAAGGTTGCAATTTAATTGTGATTCAAAATTTCTTAATGCCTTCAGACTTTTGAGGGTTTGAAAGCAGCCGTAGCCCTTCAATGGTCCAGCAGCCATATTTGACATCTCTCTCTCTCTCTCTCAGCCATATTTGACATCTCTCTCTCTCTCTCTCAGCCATATTTGACATCTCTCTCTCTCTCTCTCAAACTTGATCGACAAGTTAATGATTTACCTGCACCGTATTTAACTTGAACATAACATAATTAAAATATTTTGTATGCTCCGACTGCTTTTTAAATTGAAATACATATATAATATGTGAACCAACATACCAAGTTTATCCAATACGTCATACATAATTATTGGATTGGTTAATATGATCTAAATAAGAAGTTGATTTGGGAGAGTCAATTCTATATAAAACTCAAATATTTGTATAATTGTATATATATGTGGTGATATGTATTGTAATTGTTTGAACTTATTAAATGAAACAAGAAGTTTAAATAATAAAACAAAAAAAGGTTGAAGAGGGTAATTGAAGAGGAGAAAAAAAGAAAGAAATTAATTTAGTTAAAAGAAAAGTGGAGAGAATTAAAGAACAAGAAATGTAGAAAGATGGCAGTAAATAAAAGGATAAGTATCATCATTCAAAACTTAACTTTTTTTATTTTAGCATTTGATTGTCTAGAAATGGCATCGACATGAATCGAAAGCGTTGCTCAAGAGTTGTTGGTGGTCCTCCAGCACAAAGGAAATCAACACAAATGAGACTAGTCGAATTTTGCCACGGCGTTGACTCTCCAACGCTGAAGTCAGTGTTTGAATAATTTCAATCATGATTATGATTAAGCATGTGTGATGGGAGTTAGTCTATTAGATATCAATCAAAAGGCGACATAGGCATGTTATCTGCCATGTCGAGGCATTAATTACACCTAAAATTGATACAATCCCTACAATGGCACAATGGTGTTTTGTGAGTATTAGGTATCTGCTATCATAGGTCTATATAGCTATCATGTATTATGTGGACTTTGAAGCCAATTTTAAGTGATTGAGTTTCTTGAGAGTTTGTGAGCCCTCAAATATTACCTCCAGCTCGGGAGTCCTCAAGGTTTCGCACTTGAGGGCAGTCGGGAGTCCCTCATGGGTAATATCCTCGAGGGGATCCAGCTTGGCCCTCGAGGAGTCCGTCAGGGCTTCCTTGCTTAATATGGGCTCACTAAGCATTGCGTTCAAGAGTATCTAAGGGACTTTCAAGGGGGATTCCCTCAAAGTCACCCGTTAAGGGTTGCTCTCCTGAGGGTCCTTTACAAAATCCTATATGCTCTTGACGCGTGCAGGTGAGAGTGGGTCCCTCGAGGGCCTTGTTATCATATCAAGAACCCATATATATAAGTTCATGCCTCAAATTATTTCAAAACTATCACGCTGGTAATGCGTATCTCTAGACCAAATTATGATAGTGTGTCAGATCAAGTAAAATTATGCTACATCAGTATTTATTTAATTGTTTATCCAAGGAAAAAAGAAACTCGTGAAAATATAAGTATTTTACTTAATTAAATTTTCTATTTCAAATATGTCTCATCTTCTATTGTATGGTGTATATTCATGTCGTATGTATAAAATTATTTGTTTTAACTATACATAACATGAAATTCTACATTTGACATATATCTATACATTGTAATTAAAAAAAAAAAAGAAGGAAACATAATTTAAAATAGTATCTCAAGTCGTTTTTTACACTTCCCTTCTTCATATGACAACCAATGTAAATCAAATACATTGCATTCTATGAATTAACAAAACTACCATGAAACGTAAATGACACTAACATGCCGTAACATGCGACCACGAGGAGGTAGGAATTGTTCCAAGAAAGTGAGTTAACGGTCAGCATCAAGAACACATGGGAATTGTTCCCATTAAGGTAATTGCTTGTTTTGTTTCGACGACAAATCACACACACACACACACACACATCTCGAGACAAATTCTACAAGGAAATTCACAAGAAGCTTCCCTTTAATTATTACTTTCCTTCTCTTCCACTGATATATTTGCCATGCGGAGATTCGCAGCACAAAAAGCCAAGAACTTTCTAACCCACACCAGTACAAATTTCAATTACATATACGTGTCGCCGCATCCCATTCCCGACACTTTACGAAAACCTCATCTTTTGTCGCCATCCCCTGCGTTTCTCCACCGGTTCTTGAGCACCAGCGCTTGTCCTAATCCGTCTTCGTCTAATTCCATGGATCCAACGCCCATCACTGTTGATGCCATCAATCCCAAGGTGATTTTTTTTCGTTTTTTTGGCACAATGTTCAAATCTTTTTGTGCTTATGATTGTGGGTTTTTAGCCCTTTTTGTAGGATATTGATTCTTGAATTTGATATGGGGTTCTGGGATCACTTGTGTTTTGTGGGTTTTATGTGTTCGGTTTTGATTGTGATCGTTATGAGGTTTAGCTGGTCTTGATCATCATGGATTTGGATTTTGAAATTAGCCTCCTTTGTGTTTTCTTTTGCGGGTTTCACTTGTGTTCGTGCACTTCAACCAGGTTGTGTTTTTATGCTTATGGAAAAACACCACCTTTTAGATGCTGCAGTTTATTTATGCTTGTTTTGTTATCTTTAGGTGATTGCTTATATTTTCTTGGGGCTCAAGAACAAACTTATGTTAATCTATTTTATTTGGCTTACATGGTCGTTTTGATTGCTCAGTGGATTTATAGCTCATATACTGTACAGTATGGTATTAAATTGCCGTTAATTATTGGCTTTGAGACATCCGAGAACTCTTTAAAATTTCTCCCAAGGTTTGTTAATTAATTATAAAAATTCATTTTTTCCAGGTTTTGGAGTGCGAGTATGCGGTCCGTGGTGAAATCGTGATTCTTGCTCAGGTTTTTGATTGTGTATTTTCATAGTTCTTATGAATTTTACATATGTGGTCTGTTTACTTACATGTTTTCTTGGACAGAAATTACAAGAAGATCTCAAAAACAACCCAAAATCTCATCCTTTTGATGAGGTAGCCATTTCATCACAAATGTAGTTGCCATATTACTACAATGAATTGACAATTTGAATCATCAACACTGAGCTTTGTAGTTATATATGTTGTTTTCTTGTCTTGCCAGATACTCTACTGTAATATCGGAAATCCTCAATCCCTTGCACAGAAGCCGATCACTTTCTTCCGAGAGGCACGTGTTTTACATCACGATTTGGGGCTTCGGAAAATTAATGATGTCTATCCTTCGAACACCTTTGGTTCTAACTTCTAAATTTCAGGTCCTCGCCTTATGTGACCATCCAGCTCTTTTGGATAAAGCTGAAACAAAGAGTTTATTTAGGTAGAGCCCTTCAAGATAGTACACTTTAATATGTGCATAAATGTGAATACAAATTTGCACGAAAGTCCGTATGGACAATCTTTTACTAGATGACTATCTTTTGTTCGACAACTTTTTGGCAGTCGTGTTAATAGTTCGAATGATATGCATTAGTTATCAAGATTGTGTTGTTGTTTCTATCTCGTATGATCCAAATTGATACATTTTTTCACTTTTACTTGTAATAAATCCGTTCGTTTCCCTCTCTTTGCTTGTGGACTTTGCAGTGCCGATTCCATAAAACGAGCATCTCAGATCCTGGCTCAAATTCCGGGAAGAGCAACCGGTGCGTACAGTCACAGTCAGGTAAGAATAGCCTCTCTTGAATCCTTTTTCATGATGAGTGTTTTGTCTACGAATATATCAAACGTTTCGTCTATTCTACAAGCAGGGTATCAAAGGACTGCGTGACACGATTGCTGCTGGCATCGAAGCTCGTGATGGGTACCCGTCTGATCCGAATGATATTTTCTTGACAGATGGTGCGAGCCCGGCGGTATGGATATCACGACTTTTCTTGTTTAAAAACCAGAGATTCGGAGAGAGCTCCAAGAAAACAGTTCCAATGCGAGATTAAAATTTCCTCGTTTTTCCTTTTTCAGGTTCACATGATGATGCAATTGTTGTTAAGGTCGAAGAACGATGGCATCCTCTGTCCCATTCCTCAGTACCCTCTTTATTCGGCCTCAATCGCCCTCCATGGAGGCACTCTTGTATGTATTACTTCGAAAAAAAAAACTGAAATTCGTTAGATCATTTATTTCGTTTAGCCTTTTGATGAGCTTTAGAAATTTCACTTTGTATCAAGCTTAAACATGTCATGCTCATATGCAGCTTCTGATAGCAGTTTCTTGATGTTTCGCAGGTTCCTTATTATCTTGACGAAGCAACGGGATGGGGACTTGAGATATCCGAGCTTAAAAATCAGTTAGAAACAGCCAAATCGAAGGGTATTCACGTGAGGGCCTTGGTGGTTATAAATCCTGGCAATCCCACCGGGCAGGTAAACAAAAACATTAGTACATTCTGATCGAAGATGACAACTCTTCGTTTCTGTGTCAGGTTGCTCTTTTGATTTAGTACCTATCTCTTATGATCTAAAATATTTCGACTCTTGCTGGAAAGGTTCTGGCTGAGGAGAACCAAAAGCAAATCGTGGATTTCTGCAAGAAGGAAGGTCTTGTTCTTCTGGCGGACGAGGTATACCAGCAAAACATTTACGTTCCGGACAAGCAATTCCACTCTTTCAAGAAAGTCGCGCGGTCTACGGGTTACGGGGAGAAAGATATTCCTCTAGTGTCTTTCCAGTCCGTGTCGAAAGGTTATTATGGAGAATGTGGGAAACGAGGAGGTTACATGGAGGTCACTGGTTTTAGTCCGGAGATTAGAGAGCAAATATACAAATTGGCATCGGTCAACCTTTGTTCGAACATATCCGGACAGATTCTTGCAAGCCTCGTCATGTGCCCCCCGAAGGTCACTGCAATTTCTGTCAAAGATACGCTGTGCCCGATTTCAGGCACGTGTATTTAGAAGTTTTTGTTTACTTTGTGCAGGTGGGAGATGAATCGTACAAGTCTTATGCCGCAGAGAGAGATGCAATCCTATCATCACTAGCGAGGCGTGCAAAGGTTAGCCTTTAACTTGAGATTGAACCATCTTTTCCTTAGAAACACAATCCTCTAAACAGCTTACAAGAGCCCAAATCCAAGAAACATTGCATAACAGTTGGATTGAAGTGACTAACTTATTCGTTGGTCTACTGTTTTTTTTGTTCAATCCTCAGCAACTCGAAGACGCATTGAACAAGTTAGAAAGAGTGAGCTGCAACAGGGCAGAAGGAGCTATGTACCTGTTCCCGCGCATCGATTTACCACAGAAAGCGATAGAAGCGGCTAAAGCTGCTAACACAGCCCCGGATGCTTTCTATGCTCGTCGCCTCCTTAATGCCACTGGAATAGTCGTCGTTCCCGGCTCTGGCTTCCGACAGGTAACACATCAACTCTCTCTCCTCGTGGCTTCTTTTTACAGTGTGCATGAAAAATAACCTTAGAAAGATAAATACGGTTAAACTAGCATGATACGAGAGCGATGATCGTTGGTTTTGGCGCGTTTTCTCGTGTTTTAGGTTCCTGGAACATGGCATTTCCGGTGCACGATATTACCTCAGGAGGACCGGATTCCGGCCATCACGTCTCGTCTCACGGAGTTCCACAAAGGATTCATGGAAGAGTTCAAAGATTGATGCCTTCGCAACCACAATCTGAAAATTTCAATGCTTACTTCCCAACCACAATCTGAAAATTTCAATGCTTAAAGATACTTACATTCATTTTTTTTAAAAATGTTTTTCCCTCTAATTTTAGTTTAAAATAGGGCTCCCCTTATGTACTGAAATAAGGTAGCTGCAGTATTTTCTTTGTTGAACGGTATGAACATTGGCTACAATCTTGTGAAGGGCCCTTAGCTAGTCCTATTGCAAAAATTTAACGACTATATAGTGCTTATTGGTCTGGTATTTATTTTAGTGTTATTTAATAATTGTTTTTCCTGTTTAAATTTTTAATTGTTTCATTTTATTTACTTTATTTGTTCTTGTTTTATTTAAAATAGAACTTCAAAGGAACAAGACAGTATCATGCACTTTTTCTCTGTGTTTTCAATTATTTTACTTTTATCTCAATGTTTTCTTTGATTTGTCAGAGCACAAATAAATACATTAAAATCATTTTAAAATAGTGCCACACGCAAAAATGTATACACACATTTTATAATTTTATGCTATGACATATTAAATACAAAACAACAAATGTGCCAAAATAAAGTAAGAAAGTTAAGAAGATGGCAATTCACATCAAGTTGCCACAACATGCTGCGTCATGCAAGATCATTGCCTAGTTGATGTTGGATGTGGACTTGATGTCCCCTATCATTGATCGTGCAACCGATGCCTATCCAGTATTATGAGTGCTTGTTATGTTTCACCACCCACAATGCATAAAGCATTTTGAGACGACAGCCGGGGGCTTGTGTGTTGGGGGCATAGCGGAATGCATAAATGTTGAAAGAATAAAAGAGTAGGACAATATTCAACCAACTAAAAGGCTATCAACTAGTTAGAACTCATTCACCACAGGACGAAGAGATGCAATCTATCATCAAATAAGTCACCTACACACACAGTTCATGGATCATCAAACCATCTCTCACCAAGAAAGTCATAGAAATAAGTCCGAAAGAAGATTTCGAATTCATTCGAGACGAAGAGAAAGTTCAACAGACTAAAAAGCAATTTTCTTCTTTTCTCCCACACTTGTAAAAGCACTTAACAGAGTAGCAAATGCGCGTTCGATGAAGTACCAGATAACAAGAATGTTGATAAATTGATTGACTTCACTCTCATAGGCGATTAATAACTGCTTCGACCTCTGAAGGGGAGTAAAGGTGGTAATTTGGCGATACCTTTGCAATATCAACATTGTTTGGCGTGACCTGACATGCAATAAGAGATCAGCAGTCGCGCAACAAAGATAAATCTGCATAAAGATGGAAAAGGGCATTAAAGTAAATTCGATGTTACATCCAGAAGTACCTTCTCCTCCATAACTTGCTTCAGGATCGAAAGTGCAATCGTTTCAGCTTCTTTGAGAGTTAAGTCCTATGTGCCAACAAGTGGATGATATGAATCAATGTAAGGTATCTCATGTTTTGACTTAAACACAGAGAGAGAGAGAGAGAGACAGAGTTGGAAATAGCGAGAGGTCACAAAAATGTAATGAGAACATATCTGGCGAGATAGCCTCAAAATTCAAATAAATAGATACCTTGTTATATTGCTCTTGTAAAGAGCTGTCAGCACCTTCGGAACCTGAACCAATGGCTTTTGCATTACATTGCCAGAATGTGCCAGACGGATCAGTATGGTATCTGTGCAGGACAAATCCCCGTTAGTATCTAGAAACATGGTATGGTTCCTATGACTTGATTCTGAATACAGCTAGTTAGCATGTACGAATAAAAATACGACGTGTTAAGATAAGCAGGATTTTCTCAACAATACAAATTGACCAACTAAAACCAAAATGTAGAAATGAAACTTTTAGGGAACATCCTAAAAGTCCGTTTTTATTCTAATATTTTCGAGCTCAAATGTGCTACCATGAACTGCCATAACTTCATAATTAATTGTCTTACTATTCTGAAAGCTCCAAATTGTATTTTCTCATATGGATAATGTGGCTATCGTCAGGAAACGCAAAAGAAGCAATGGATAGATTCATAGATCTATCTTTTTTCAAGTTTAAACAGAAGAAAGAAATACTTACAAGCTGGGACCATTCTCATCATGACCAGCAATGAGAAGAGATACACCAAAAGGTCTTGACTGCACAAAACAAAAGGAATCAGAATTTGTGAACCTTAACCATGACTAGTCCACTAATTAATACATGGTTTCCTAGAACTTCTTCGGAACTAATTTCCTGGATACACGTTATGCATAACTCAGAAATCATAAATCATTCCAGTTCCAATCAAATGCATGAAGTAGATATCTTGCCGAACATGAAACAAAGTCACGTGAAAGAAAAGTGACAAGAGGCTAACCATTGACTCTTCATCACCCTCACCAAATCGCAAGGCAAGATCACAGAGAGCTTGCGTAGTGGACTCAACTGTCATGGGCTCGCCATACGAGAATCTATGATTCTACAAGATGCAAAAGCGCCATATGAGCAATTGATGCTACCAACAACATGAAAAAGAATGAAAATACTTGTTATAGATTAAGATCACCTGAGTTTCAACTCGTGCATGTTCAACGAGTGTGCGTGCATCAGCAATTAAGCCACTCATCGCACAACCAATATGTTCGTCAATCTCCATAATTTTCTCAACACTATTAGGCTCCTGCATCCAGCACAGAAATTGAGATACTTATTCAAACATGCAACAAAGTTTTTGGGTATCAATCAGATTCTCAATACGGCAATAATTGATTGCCAAGTTCTGTGCCAAGGCCTGGAATAAAAAAATGTAGCGAGGTCAAATGATGCAAAAAGGGAAGGACAAGGACATCATAGTTGAGAACAGAATTCTAATGGTTGAGAGTATAACTTATTTTCATGCTTGTCATTCAAACTCGAAAACCGAAAGAACATATCTTTTTTACATCTTCATTCATTTACAATTATAATTTGCAACTAAACACATTCCTACCAAGTTCAAGCAACACATTCCTACAAAGTTCAAGAAACACAAGAAAAGCTCAAAAAACAAGGTCCCGCTTATGCAAAATTGGACTTAAGATCAGTTCCACGAAGAAAAACCCAAAAAATTGGATGATTAACATACCAAAAGTGGCGAAGTAATGCGCTTCTCAACAGCAAGAACCACTCCTTCCTTTGTTTTTATCCCAATTGCAGTTGAACCCAACTAAAATAAAACAGAACTAATACAAATTCAAATAAAAAGAAACAGCATAACCCAAAAACATTTTTTTTCCCTTTTTGTTTCCAAATATAGATCATCAAAAAGCATAACCTTGATAGCTTCAATGGCATACTCCACTTGAAACAATCGGCCTTCCGGAGAGAAAGTGTTCACTCCTCTATCATACTCAGTCCTTAATCAAATTCAAAAATTCAAAAAAAAAAAAAAAACCCCTCAGTAAACAAATAAAACGCTTCAAAAAACCAAGAACCCTGAACACAAAATGTGATCTTTTTGTTATTTTTTTCACCTTGTGAGGAACATCTTCGACCCAACGAACTAGAACTTCAAAAATTTCCTGCAAAAAGATAATTACTAGTTAGGTTGAAGTGATTCGAGAACGATTAACCGGATCCGAGCCCGGCCCACCTTAATTTCAACGAAGAAAAAGGAGTTTCTTGATTCTTAAGGGTTTTGTTTGATGTTTTCAAGGCGGAGCTTTTGTTCTTGTCGAGCAAGGTAATGCTTAACGGTTATTCGGGTGACCCGGGTGTCACATGGTTTTGGGCTTTTTTTATTGGGTTGTTCAGTGAGGACGTCAAAGGCCCCATATTTGGGCTATAAATTTTCTTGTATGATTAACGATTTTTTTATTTTTTGCAATATTTATAGTACATTGCACAAACAATGGGGGTTTTAGGTCACGAGAGGGTGCCTAAATTGGGAAGAAATTGAGTAAGGTCCAAGAAAGATCTGAGTTCATGGGCTTGGACATGACATCTTAACCCGATATCTAAGACGATGGGTTTATAGGTTATTTTCATTTATAAATTGGTCATTTGACTTTCTCTCTTTTAATATGAGATACCAATTCATGGTTGAATACTTAATAAATCTTTCCCTCGAATTTGAGTCTCTTCCACTTGGGGTTTTTTCCTGGGCCAATTCCCCCTTTGACAGAATCTCTTTTTTTTTTTTCTTTTTTGAGTCTCGTGACATCACCATGAGCTTGTTGCCAATCTCGACACCACCCCTGCTTACGAACTCGCCTTAGAGTATCCGTCATTGTTCCAAGCATCACATTGGGCTCACACGTGTCCACTCTTTTTCATCCAGTGTCGTGCGGCTCGCACCTCACAAACTCCACTCAAATCTCTTTTGTCATACTGCTCTTCTTTCCACACGAGGACAGCAATCATGAGAATATCAACCATGTCACGTATATATACTCGTCTCAAGCCGAACCTTCAACTCTAATACCACTTGTTAGGTCACAATAGGGAGCTCTAGTTGGGGAGAAATTGAGCACCCATGATTGACATTTGGCATTTCGCCTAATCTTAAATCAAACAACCTAAGATTTGTCCAAAGATTAGTGCTGATGAGCACTTAACATGGTCCTAATGAAGACAACACCAGAACCTCAATTAAGAGGCTAATTTAGATGTGATCATGCTTTTTCTCCCAGTGATAAAAACAACATTTGTCAGGTAAAAAGATAATCAAATAGACCCCACAAGAGAGCTTAATCAAACAAAAAAAAAATCATTGCAGATGGAAGGGAAAAAAAGCCATCATCATATACAGGTTGAAGATAAGCCAAATGGACCCCACCATACCATTTCTTTTCTTGTTTTCTTTAAATATTTATCAATAATGCATTATTTATTACACATCTTCAAGCCCATGTCCCTAAATATGCATTCTATATTAAATGACAAAAACTCCATCACTTCACTATAACTAATGTTGCTCTGTCAGTCTCCAATAAGTCCCACAACTTGGAACAAAAAATAAGCAAACCCCCCACCGCACGCACACACACACACTCTTCCTTAATCTTTCCATTTTCAACATTGAAAGATTAATGGCTACAAGGTTAATCTCTCTTTGTTCATCTCCTATGATTAATGCCACAACGCTAAACCATGCTCCAAACAAAAGCCCAAGAAACAGTAGATTGGTGCTCATGTGCTCGAATGGTCCTGTCTCAGTTGATCTTCACATGACAACATCTCACAAGAACAAGGTACACACACACACACACACACACACACACACACATATATATATATATATAGACACTTAGAATATTATTTTCGTTGGCTTTCTCTGATGTTTATGGCTCCATTAAGTGATGAAAACATATTGATATCCATGGTGGTGTTATTAAATTTTTTATTATTTTTTTTATATTTTTTATGATGACATGTCATAGGTTTTCGAAGATCGGTCGGCGGGTATCGTCTGCTACAGAGACGAAAATGGGGAGATAACATGTGAAGGATACGATGAGGGCCCTCGTTTTCATCAGCAATTATCAAGATTTAGGTATAATAATACAAGGTATTAATTGAGATTAACCTTTCAATTAACCCCAATTAACTTCAAGATTAACTGAAAATTACAGTTTTATTACTTTTTAGTGAAGTGTGCGAATTTCTAACAATAAATTTATTTAATTTTGTGCCAGCGGAGATGTTGAGATAATCGAAATTCTTGAAAGATGTTGGCTTCAAGTGGCTGATGAGAATGAGGTTTGACAAATTCAGACAAAGCAGTTGCAGCTAGCAAAAACTGATTTTTTTTTTTTTAAATAAATAATAATGGGTTCAACAAAGTCTATTTATTAAATAATTATCTATCTCACTTCACAATTATAACAATGATATTGTATATTGAAGATGTTCATTGGGCTATCATGAGAACAATTACTTCTTAGCATGTCACTTTTCTATATATATATATATATATATATATATAGGGATAGTTACCGAAATCACCTTGAAGTTTGTCTTAATTAAAGGCCTCCTTTTATCTGTTAAAATTATAATCACTACTCTCAGCATTTACATTTATCATACAAATAGCACTAACAGTGTTTACCCGACTATAGAAAGCTTCTCTACCTTCCAATGTCAGGCGAGTTATTGTAATTTTAGTTGACACAGGGAGTTATTTTTATAATTGCTTGGAAAATTTCAAGGTATTTTTTGATGATTATCCCTTGTATGTATTCAGTTATGTCGTGGTATGCGTGTAAACGACTCGAAAAAGTCAATAAAAAATGAAGTTTCATATGTTTAAATTAAATTCATTATCAAAGTTACATATTTGAATTCATTGTCAGAAAGAGAGAGAGAGAGAGAGAGAGAGAGAGGTGATATGTGAATTATTCAAGAGTCAAAGTCGATTTGTTTTATACAAATGTGACGCAAATCAAAGTATTTGTAAGCCTCATGTCTTACCCAAAAAAAAAATGCACTTGAATTTTCAACTCATATACAACTTGAGGTTTACAAAAAACATGGAGACAAAAGTATAATTTCTTTTAACAAAAAAATGTGTACAACAAAAAATATGTAGACCTGAAGAGTTTTTTCATGGCCAAACTTGCCTTCTTTTGCTTTTCTTTCTATTATTTTTCCTTTTTCCCTAACAAATAAATTATGAATTCTAATCCTAAAGAGAAACCAAAAAGGAACTGGTTTCCAAAAAGAACAGAAAAACCTTAAGAAAGAACCATATAAACATGTAAAATAACTGTGAGATTTGGAGCTCAAACTCCCAACTCTTTTTTTGCCTCCGAATTGTGCATGCGATTTTACCGGGGTTCGTTTACTTTTACCCAGCGGGAGTAGTCGAGCTTGGTGTGTTCTCTTCGGATAAATCGGTCTGAGACTTGCTAGGGATGATAGCAGGCGGTAACCATTGATCCGGAACCATCAAGAAATAGGCTGTCATGGCTTTCCTGAATCTCCTCTTGTATTGCTTCGGAGATATTATGGTCGGTGGGGCGTCTTTGGGGCCACCTAGAATGCCCGATGCCTTAACCCAAGTCTCGAGGTGCTTGTCCCACGTGTATTGTCTCATGAAGTCAATGATTCCAAGAACAAGCTCGTGTTTCTCTTCATCAACCCCGACCAGTAGCGAATAATCCATAACACCTACCGACTGCATGACAAAAAAAATTGACCAATATAAATGAAGGCGGTTTAGAGGACTTACATGTAGGTAAGTTTTTCCATGGGCGTTCACGGAACCAGGGCAATATGGAACAAAAATGAAGGTTTACGCGTCAATCGTGCAGGGTCAAGTACATTCACCTTCCCCGACACAAACTTCCACACTAGTTCGAAAATTACGAATACCCCCTTTTGATTATAGAAATAAGCTCACTAAAACTTGAACTATAACATCATTTGAATATGAGCAATAATCAACAGAATGGGTTGTTGCAAGGTGGAAATAAGTTGCAAACTAGGTATGTGTAATTCTGAAACCACTAGGGGATGTTTATGTAATTGAATCTAGTTGTAGGGGACGAGCGGAAATTATCGCTAAAAGAGGGGAGAATATGAGACGAACTCACAGCGAGGAAAGCGGTATCGTTCCAAACTGATCTTTCTAAAATTCTCTTGGCTTTATTTCCGACAAAAATTGGAGAAGTAGGCATTGCTTCAATCAAGTTCTGATCCAACAAGACCTTGTTACTTCCGGAAGAATCGGGATTATACCGTGACCTCGTAGATCCTTTAAGATCATAAAGTCGTGATATATTTCTTCCGTAAAGAAGATTCTCCATAACCAGCATATCCATTTTCGTTTCCTTCCCTCCTTTAGAATGTTTGGTTGTAACCTTTTCAACAGAAAACCAGAAAATCATCCGTGGTGTTTCTGAAAATTAGAGGCGACATATTGAAAAATGCCTTTACATAAGTTCTAAACTGGTTCATACAAAGCATGATTATGCTAACTTTTGTTTGTAGTTAAGTTTGAACAGAAAACCAGAAAATCATCCGTGGTGTTTCTGAAAATTAGAGGCGACATATTGAAAAATGCCTTTACATGAGTTCTAAACTGGTTCATACAAAGCATGATTATGCTAACTTTTGTTTGTAGTTAAGTTGGGTTGAAGCAGTACTGTTTACATTGTATAAGTGTAAAATATATGATGCATACAATGGATTTCAAACAAAGCACGCGTGTTTTTTGATGCAAGTGACGAGCCTCTAAAAGAAATTTGCTTATCTGTGGGAATAGCAAAAACAAACTATATCGAATAACTAAGATTCAGTTCGTTAAGATAATACCTGATAGATCCCAAGAATCTTTGCAAGGCATGTGGGACTTCCTGTGCTGATTGATTCGGAGAGATATTTAAAATATCCAGGAGCAAATTTGATGAAAGATTCCAGCTCGGTTTTAGTCACTTGCTTGATGACAAATCTTTCGTCATAAGTTTTTGCGAAAAAGACGTTACTCTTACCACCTTGGGCTCCCCACTTCTTACAACGACTAAGAGATCTAATGAAATCAAGCTCAGTTGGACAACATATCCTCCTCAAGGCCTCGAAACGCTTGGCATAATAACAAGTAACAGTGTATTTCACCTTCCCAAGGCGTCCATGATTCTCAAAAGACACTCTGGCATGCAAAGCTTTTGTATATGAGAGTGGGTCCAAAGGCAAGGAACTACGCGATGATAATATGGTCATTTCATCTCCAGATCCAAGACTTCTGAAAGACTCCAACATCATTTCATCCAAAGAATGATATGGTTGGAAATTACCAGAATCAACGGAATGCATAGAAAATATAGACTCAGCAGTGTCCTTCGATCTCTCTGGCTCATCTGACAGTTGGACAAGATAATCAGGTGAAACTAGTGCATAAGATACAATACTGGTAGGCTCATCATCATACACTGGAATAACAGTGTCATTAACTGCCATAGGCAGCAGCAAACGGGCCCCACCTTCAAGTTCAGACTCCCGAAAAAATGAAATGTATACAGGGTCATATTCAGCGAGGTTCTCCAGCTTCTGAGCACTTCCTAAAAAATCCTTGTTTAATGATCTGTAGAAGCTATTAAACGACGTGCCCAACCAGCTTAAAGTGTCTTCCGTACTATCAGAACTTTTGGAAGACCATAAAGATGGAGAGCGTGAGAATTTAGAGACACTGAGATCCTCCCCATGGTTTTCCGCATCAAACTTTGCAGACACTCCAACAACAGTGGATGAATTATCAGCTTCAACTGATTCAGATAAATTATTATTCTTGCAGATCCCAGCACCTGGGAAATTTTTACCAGTCCATGCTGCCTCAAGAGTATCTGATAAGGAAATACGAGCCTCATCATCAGATGGAACTCTAGAAACAGTACCATCAGTTTTCACAGTACCAGATTCATCAATGGCTGAATTCTGATTTCGAGGATCACAGTTAAAATATGCACCTGTTCTCTGATGAAGCATCTCAGGATGACTAAAGCTTACCCCATGTTCAGGGCTTTGGTCAGGCTTTGCATCTGCAGCAATAGAATGAGAACTTTCCAACATTTGACCTGTCCTGACTAGGACATTTATATCAACTAGCTTTTCCGCAACAGCTAGGGGTTTCTGAATGGATTCTGAGAAGGTGACCTTAGTGTCATCTTGTTGGCTCTTATCATCTAGAGTATCTGCCAGTCTCAGGCAATGGTCCCAAGCATAAGACTGGAGCACAAGTTGTCTCCGGAGTCGATTGAGCTCAAGAATATCCATGGGTGGGTGGCCTTCTTTTGCTTCCTTGTGCACAATTTTCCGGAGCGACTCCTGCCAAATTGCAGAAATCCATTAGCACCTCATATCAAAAAAGAGAGCATCTCAAGTTTAGCACTATAAAAAAGAACTTGTCACTCCCAACAATGTGTTGCACGACTTTTCCTCCTTAACATCCCCAATAATTTGCTTCCGGTCAAAGAGATACTATTCTCTACTTTCCACTAAAACCTTCCACAAATAATGGTTTTGAAAATCGAAATAATATCCACTAAGATGTTTGTACCATTTAAATCATAACATAAGAAGATATAAACTAAATCTAAATGTTACTGGCACACTGCAATGCATAAAATTTTGCTCTTCAAAAGAATCAAGTGAAGGATAGGGGGTGGGGGATGAGTACAGCACTAGTATTGAAAAATTATAATCATGTATCTGAGCATACTCCAGATGCATCACCAGTATTATTTTCCACCCTCGACAACAAAATGCATGAGCAGAGGTTTTCATCCTAAATATGTGCTCCCTGACCACAGGGTTTGTAGAGTGGAAGATAGATGGTACATTGGTACTTTTTCTTATATTGCTGCAGTGGCATGGTTTAGTAATATAGTGCACTTCTCTTGCATTAAATTCAACCTCAAAGGATGGATAATCACATGGTTTTATCCACCAGGATATACGACATGATCTCTCTTACACCAAAACCGTAAGTAAGATCAGTTATTTACTAAGAAGATTAATTAAGTTTACTAACAAGAACTTGCGTGTTTTCTTCACTGATATTTGTACCAGTTAAGAAGGAAGGCATACTCAACAAATTAATACATCACAAGATGGAAAAGAAAACTTAAAATTTGAAATTGATATCACACCTCAAACTCTGACTTCTCTTTCTGGAAAATTCTTTCTAGATCTACCAAATGGTGACTTGATTCAGGAATTTTCATCCCACAATCAAGCATGCTCAATCCGGTTTTTCTTTCTACCAAGAGACGAAGAGCATTAAGCACTTCAGTGAACAAAAACTCAGCCCGAGTAGCCACCTGGGAGAGTAGATAGACAGATAAGGAATCCCATAGTATTTGACATCCACAAAGTCCAAAATGGGGCCAAAAAGGAAAAAAAGAAGAAAAAATGGTACTGATTTCACCTCAATCAATTCTCTTTCCATCCACTCCTGACTTTGATAACTGAAATCAAGTTGTGGAGGAGGCAGGTAGACTGAGTGAACATCAATTGATGCATACCGAAAGCAAGCAACCATTTTTCCAAATCTGCATGTAGAACAACATCATAAAGCATGCACAATAGACCAAAAGCTCTGAAATATCATCCCCAGTTCACATACAAAATGCTTTTTCATTGCATTCTGGTATCGTGCCAACAACAAGCAGGTCTACATCAAGGATCTCTTCGAGATTTTAAGAAGTACAGTATCCAGATGGAGGCAATAAGGTAGCTCAGTTGAACTGATCTTGTTCATTGAACGGCTTAATTAATCCCTGTACACCCCCTCATCTTTTCCGGAACATAAAAAATGCACAAGACACATAACCTGAGCATGCTGGACAGACTAAAATTGATGATATATAATCATGACCTTCAAAATGATAGTAATCGTGCAAAAGAAACCAACAAGAGATCATACCCATAAAATCGAAGACAGTCTCTATGTAAAGAATGCCCGCAGCTTGCCACTCTGCTAGCAGCGGCATGGTTTGAAAAGCTTAGCTCCAAAAACTTTCCAAAGGACAATCCCCATGCAGCATCTGACATCACAACCCGTAATGTTGCAGGGGGAAAGCCATTAACTCTTGGACACTTTAAGCAACGATGCCACATCCAAATCTTTCCATCCCGCTCACCAGGTAAAAGAATTTCTAGCAGTTTCTTAACTGAGATCGTAAGGGAACCTTGTCGATGAGTATAGCATTGAACATGAGCTTCTGCAGGCATGTCACATGAGCGGCATCTATAATTCTGTTAGAAAAAATTAAGACACACTCAGTCTGGGCCAAGAGTCAGATGTTCCGAGTAACAGATATGAAAGTAAAGTCTGTCCAGAAGTCGCTTTCTAGAGAGAGGGACAGAGAGGTACCTGATCAAATAAATTATCTCGTAGAAAACGGCCCAATGGCTTGTCAAAGTTACCATAGTATTTGATCCGAAACAGATGGGATCGTTCACAGACAGTTCCTTTCCACACACATCGTGACGATAAGGAAACCAAGATGCTTTGATGGTTTGAAGGGGAAGGTGGGAAATCTTCTTTTACAGTAGGTTGTCCCTCAAGTGATTGTTGTCCATCAAGTTGCAAAGATGGTGGATTTGAAACATTTCTGTTAGCATCTATATTGGAGCAATCATTTGGCATGATTTTAACATTTGAAACTCCAAAATCATCAATGACATGGCAATCTCCGGTGGCATCCAATCTGCCTGCTTCAAAGGTTTTTGCCTCCGAACACATGGCCAAATTTACAAGGCTTCCTTCTAATTCATGGCAGCGAGAGGGCTCATTCAAGTGAAAACCTTCCACTGAAGATGAGGCATCCAGCTCGGTGTACTCAGAGCTTACAGAAGCCTGAAGATTAGATGTCTCTGCATATTCATTACCACGAATGGACGCAATTGCTACCTTGATCAGATCTGAAGCAGGCACAGTATTTGACCTCTGTTGTTCGTTGAGAGAGTGAGCTCTAGGAGTTTTTTCATTGTCTGGGACTGCAAAACCAGTTATAGTTGAGATGGACCCGTCAATTTTAGATGACTTATCTGCAAGTGCCACTGTAATTAGGGAGTTCAACGGAAGTTCTGGCAGCGAGGCCCCTTCATCAGCAAGAAAAGATGTTTCCAGAGCTAGATGATAAGCCGCAAAAACTCCATATTGTACAACATGCTTCACTTTCTTCAACTCATCCCCATTTGCACCTCGAAGTAATATCTGAAACAAACAATGGGATATATCAAATTCTCATTGTACTTAAAGCATATTTCAGGGCACCAAAGGGAATAAATCAGAGTATTAGATTTTCCACCAGTGAAAGCAGAATGTTGCCCTCAAGAAAACACGAGGATCTTGATTCAAGACTTCAGAATACATCTTCAAGGAAGTTTGTATAAGAACTTCCACAAGATAGGTCGTAATTTCAGCTAAAACATTAAAACAGAATTTTCTGTAATCTCAATAATGTTTCACAGGATAACTAGTACACCATAGAAGGTATCTGAACACACAATCATCTAACCAATAAAAATTTTGTTATTCCAGTCATAGGTAGTACTAGACTCACCGTGCAGCCCAGTGGCCTTGGACAACCTTCAAAATACATCAATGTCTTCACCAGCTTCTTTCCAGCCTGACCAGCAGTGCCATGCTCTTCTAAACACTTGTCAACATGGAACATGTCACAATATCCTAATTTCTGTGATGAGAGATGATCAATTGAAGGAACTATCTGGGCACCAGTGCAGCGGGCTATGCGCTCCAAAAGTGGCCTTTTTATATTTAGAACAAGTGATATATCTTTTGCAAGAAGATACTCCTGTGCATATCGCGAAACAGATTTTTCTACGAGAAGAATACCAGGATGATGTGAATCTATCTTTGCAACAGCCATCTTAAGATGATCCATTTCCTGGGAAGAGATGCAGACAAGTAAGTGCAGACATATATATATATATATAGATAGATATATATAAAAACTAACCACAAATTACAAACAAAATTAAATTCCCACACAACAAATGACAAAAAAATGTCTATGGACTCAACCTGCTGCAAAAGAGTATGAAAGCTTGAAAGAGCATTAGAAACTCGCTGGTACTCAAGAGCCCCACCAAGAATCATCAAACGAGGCTTCTCAATTTTTGATGTCATCCGACGATGAGCCACATTTTTCTTGCAAACTACTCCTTTGACCACCATACTTTCCGGGGAAAAGGATCGTCATAAGAAAAAAGAAACTTTTTATAAGGATACATAAGAAACAAAACCCAAAGGATAGATCAGCAATCCTAGAAGTGACTAAGAATATTCATTGTAATAGGGCCTTAAACAAAGACCTCAGGAAGGAGGCTGATGTTTCTATAAAATGTGAATAAGAGTCAATGCTAGATATCGATTGAGCTAGATTTCATAAATTAGATCTGGGTCTTCAAAATTTTGGCAATGCCTTGTCCAAGTCATATCCTTCGGACATTAATTTTATATTACAAGTTACAACAACGTCACTCCTCGCCCAAATAAGAGTTCAACAGGCAAAACAGTTGAACTTTCATCTTGAATCTAGACAACCTACTTCTATCCTCAGTCAATTCTAAGTAACTTCAAGACCATATAAAGTGCTAACAACAGAAATTGGATGTCAACAACAACATAGTCATGGTTATGACGATATAGACATCACAATGAACAGCCTAAACTCTCTCTCTCTCCCACTATCCGACAGACACGCACATATCTTCTCTATCTTCTTTCGCTGTTTCTTCTCAGTAACCCTGTAATCACAGCCTCAAAGAATCTCCAAACAAGAAACTTAGTCTAGTATGGCCTCTAGCATATTCCCAGACATCTCGGACCTCAAATTCGCAAATTTATAGATTTCTAAAGAGCATAAATTAGTAACATAGTCCTAAAACTGGCTTTCAACCCTCCAGAATAACATGCCAGATAAAAAGATGATAGCTTAACTTCTTTTGTTACCTGAAGTTTCTATTTCAAAACCTCAAAAAGGTAAAAATAGTAAGTTGAGGAGTTGGATAAGTGATGAGTTAGGCATGCATAGTTACCTTATCAACTCGGTCATGTCTAATCCACCAGATATCCAATTCAAACCATTAACTTCTCTATTTTTCTCTTTTCACAATCCAATGCACGCTCATGGAAACTATGATCAACTTGGGACTATCCATTTGTGTAGCCCATTATTTTAAATGGAGACTTTGTCAAAATCTACCAGATAAACGTAGTTAGAGTAGTGCATATACAAATGATTACCTCTCACTTCGACGTCCAGAAGCTAAACATTTCACTTTAACATAACCCCCTGGGTCCATTTGCCCACCTGTGCTCATATCTGGCTTTAGTAATGTAGCAGCCTCCCATGACAATGCCGTGATTATTTCTAACCAACTCTCTTTGTCATTTTCCTCTCCTGCAGGAAGATTGTCCACTTGTAGGAGCTGAGCTACTAAAGCACGAAAATGACCGTCAACCACATTTTTCATGGCTCTCTTTTGCTCATCATGAGATTTTTCCCTGCTTCTAAATTCCCCACTCCCAAAGCTGCTTGAATTGCGTGAGGATACCCATTCTCCAATAGCATCCCCATCATCATCATCCTCAAATAGCAGTGTTTCCCTTTCATCTTCTTCATCTTCTGGCTCAGGAGGGAGCCAGAGAAGTCCATTGTTTTCAAAATCCACAGGTTCAGTATCCACATCTTCAGCTGCATATAAAGAGGAGGATGGTGCCTCACATTCATCACTAATATCATGTTCAACAACTTTTTGCACAATCTGCTGGACTTCTTCCGGTGTCCGGGAATCAAAACTATTCTGTGGTGAACGACTGTTCGTACTTTTTGAATCAACAGCATCCCCATCAGGATGAACTTTACGGGATTTATAGTCATTATCGATGTCGTCAAACTGAGAATGACTAAAATAACCATTAACCTGTGAAAAGTGACCTGTTCTGGAGCCTAAGCCTCCATATTCTTCATCGTCATCATCACTTCTGTTAAAAAAGATGTATATGCAATAGTTACAGCACAACCATGAAAACAAGTAACCCTGATCATCCATTAGAGTCCAAATTATTAGCTAATGTTACATAGATTTCCAGGTATTGCGCAGTGGTCAGATCACTACAGAAATTACATGCAACACAAGAAACAACAAACACAGACTAGTACTGATAAGTACGTTCAATTTCTATCAGGTTCATATAAATAAGGAGGCCATCACAAACAATACATCTCTAATTCTACAACAAGGGAAGACAATTAATTAGAAACAAAATTTCAGGTTCAAATTGAACCTTGTGTCATGCGCTTAAGGACAGAAATGCAAATGCACTTGCTAACTAACATGATGTCCACCATCAATTAGAGCAATGCTATGCTACTTAGTTCAAGGGCCAAAGAGAAGCAGAAAGAACCTGTTTGGGCAAAACACAAATGGGTTTTGAGACAAATTCTGTTTTCCTAAGTCCGTCTCACGATCAACACTCTTTATTGCTTCCAGGATTTCTCTTTCCATACTTGGATCCATTATTGCTGAGTGATATGGGGTAAGTCCAGCAGATGGTGGTAGTGACATAAATGCAATGTTACCGCTGTCACAGGTTCCACTGGACTTGGTGCTAATGAAACTGGTAGCTGATGGGGAAATACAGTTGAGATCCAGGTGAGCAACCTGGACCCCATCTTCAACAGGTGCACTCGCTCCCTGCTGCCATTGCTTGAAGCAGTAGTTACACACCCTAATCTTATCCCACCCTCCTGGTGGACTTTTCAGTTCACTGGATGACGAAGGAATCCAATTCGAAGTACACTTGCCACAGAAAATTCGTCCACAGAGTCGACAATGGTGCCTACGGTTCAACAAGCTGAATTGCAAATCACACTCGTAACATACAGTGCAGCTCTCATCAGGCATCCAAAAATCCCTCGACAACTGTCCAGGCCCAGACCGCCAAGGTGCCCAAGATTTAAGTAACCCTACCAGATCAGGTAATGTCCTATCCGAGTCACCCATGGACTTAACACCCCCCTGGTCCCACTCATTGTGATAATCTCATTTCCTTCAAAACTCTAACATATATTTGCAACCCCTGCCCTCTTATGAACTGAACAAAAGTAAAATCACAATGTGGGATATAATCCAGTTAAATTTAACCAATCAACAACTTCAACAATGAATGTCAGCCCATCATATTCTCAAGCAATCCTCCAAAAGCCCTACGAAATAAAATGTATAATTTTCCGTCAATTAACAGCCAATGTCACTGACAAGAAAAAGCTGCATCAAGTCTTGATCATCCATTCAAGTTCCAGTGAAATCTACGAACACCCTCTCCGCCGATACTCAATCAGACACCCAAAAAAACCCGAACACCACTTCCTTGATCAACAATTCAAAATCCACGCACAGAAACCCTAAAACAAAACAAAAAAAAAAAAAAACAAATTCTGATATCTGAGCTCCTCAATTCCTGATTCCGACAGTGACCCAGTAACCAAAATTCAAAATGAGGAGAGAAAAACAAATTCAAAATCAATCTTTCTCCCCCAAAATCAAGGAAAAAAAACAATAAATTGACATCCAAAAACCAAACCTCTATGAGATGCAAACGCAATCCTTGGTTAAAATCAATCTCCAATCCAATTGAAATCCCTCTGTTAACAAAAAATTTCAGGTGAAATCTTCCGATTCAATAAAACCACAGCATGCCTTCTAATTTGTTGATTATTTTTTTATTCCCCCGGAATAAATAAACATAATGAAACCAATCACAGACAAGATAATTAATAAGCATTAATTCAATAGATAAATCTGCGTCAACAATGTGTGTGTGTGTGTGTGTGTTTGTGTTTACGTAAAAAAATGTCTTAAAATGTTTGCTGCGCTGTTACCACTACATGGAGTTGTCAAGACAAAATTATGAATTTTAATTTTTGGCAAAAAACAGTAAGAACAAAATCATGGGGCAATCCAATAGGAGAGTGCCACGTGGTGGATCAATCAAGTTTCAGGCTTTATTTTGGAAATTTACATTATAGAGCCTTTGACTATTCAATTCATGGGTTTGGGGGTAATTTTGGATTTTCATGAAAGTTTCTTTTTTTTTTTATATGGTTGTATTATAATTTCTAAATATTATGGGATAAATTACGTCCATAACCCTCGAAATATACTGGCATTATAAACTAGTCCATATGATTTCAAAAGTTATAAATATCCATGAGGTATGTATCACCTTAATAAAATTCATGATCCGTCAATGCGAGATGTGATTGCAATTTGTATTGTGGTATTCTTTTGTAGAATTTTGATGTGGAGTTCCCTTGATTTGACAAATTAAATATATAGAAGCTACATATTAAGACAATTTTCCAAAAAAAAAAAAAAAAAAGTGTTGTTGTTGGGTTATAAATGATGATATTCTGTAGCGATTGTAATGATATATAATGAAATTACCTCACAAATATTGGTGAGACTCGACGACACATATCTTGATAAGTGGGTTGAATACAATATTTACAAGAAATTTATCTTTTAGACATATCAATTAATGTATACAGAAAAGTCCTAAACTTCGTGAGATTATTTGTAAATTTTGAAAAAAGATGAACTAATTTGTAAATAAACTATACATTTAAAAAATTGCAAATTTGATTTGCCCTTAATTCTAAGTTTCTAACCATTCACGCTCGATTTTATTTCTAAAAATCATTCTATATCCATGAAAGTGACTCATAAATAGGTCCAAAAAAAAAAAACACTCACTTTTCGATAGAAAATCAAATCTAAAACTTCATAATCATAAAGCCTATATGCTTCTATGAGTTGGATTATGGCTCACTGGATTGGATAACGTGTTTTACACTGATGAATTAATTGTTTTGGCATGCAAATTGGTTAGAAATTTGAAGATAGTAGATCACCAAATAAATACATTCATATTATGATGTGATTGGTCAGATTAAGCTAAATACAAATTAATTTTTTTTTTCAATTTATTATTTGGATAAGATCCTCATACGCAGTAAATTGAGAAAAATTAAATGATGTATATCACATTACGTTAAATTACTAATATACAAATGTTCACTTGCTTAGGTAACCTTGTGTTTATTATTTAATATTGTCTAAGGTCAACGGGATTTTGAAAAATAAATAAGGAAGAGATTAAAGGCTATCACGGTTGAGTATGAGCTGTAGATAAAATACTTGTTAAATTTCTTGGAAGCTTTACTCAATAAAAACCAATAATGGTTATTGGTGTTTATTAGCTATTCCCTATCTGGGTTTCACGCGGAGGACTTTAATTCAATTATTTTTCCAAAATTAATTACAGGATAAAAAACACTTAACCTCCCAAATTTTGATAATTTTTGCATTATGTCATACAAACTTTTATGAATTTTACTTGATAATATGAACTTTAAAATTTTCATACTGAACCCTCTATGGTCATATTTCGATAATGAAAGTAAATGAGAATAGGATGAGTATTCTTATGCGAGAGGGCACTTATTATTGAAAAATGACCCAAAGAAGGGTTAAGTATGAAAAAAAATGTAAAGTTCATCTGACAAAGTACAACTCGCAAAGATTTCATACAACAAATGTTGAAACGGCTATAATTTTGGGGGTTACGTGGTTTTTTCACGTAATAATAACTAAAAATGATTAATTTATTGAAATATCTATCGATTTGGTTATTATTAATATTAATATTATTATTGAAAATTTTGCATATTTTTTCAAAAATACATATCATTTAATTACAAATCAACGGTGTTTCAAACTATTCTGTTATAAACAAGCTAATAGGTTGCTATTTTATAGAACTAAAACCTTGGATTTTGGGGTCCTCAGCTTTGCCATTAAAATTAGATTTTATCGATATTATGGTTATTACTTTAACACCAAAATAAAAAAAATAAAAAATTGAATGAGATGTATGGGCTAATCTTGGGCTAATAAAATTGGTCGAACCCAGCCCACATACCCGAATTTCAAAATAGCGTATAAAGTGTTTGTAATTGTTTAAAAAAATGATTTTAAATTTCTAATTTTAAAAAAACACAAATTGAGTGTATGGAAATTGGACTACTGCTTAGCAAAAGTATATTAAAAAAAGAAAAAAAGCTAAAAAACTAAATGGCACCCTTAACATTTGTTTATCCATTATGTTCTCACTAATTTTTCAAAAATGTCATTTTATACTTGAACCATAAATTAATTGTTCACATATTTTAGAAAAGAATGATGACGAATTGTGTCTTTTTTCCATCTACTTTTTATAACATTTTTCCAACACTTTTAACCTTTACCCTCCGTTTGGTTCTAGGATTTTGGTAAGAAAAATAGGATGGAAAAATTTTTATTTGCTTTAAATGATAGTACTCTATGTTTTTATTTTTAATCATTTTCATTTTTCTCCCACTTTTCCTCACCAAAATCTTTATTCCAAACATAGCCTAAGTATAAATCACTTTTCGTAAAAACAAAAAAATTAAACACTTTAAAAAAGCACATTTTTTTGGCGAACACCCCCTAAGTAATCATAAGACATAAATAACCTTTATTATTTTTCAATATCACATCTTCACACTCTCAATAAATACTTTTGTTTACGCCAAAAAGACTTTACAAACTCTAATTCTCACAAAAGTACAATTACAAACTGTAAGTTTCAGAATATATTGTCTCTCTCATTAAAAAAAACTTGCGAAATACAAGTTCAACCTTAGTTAAGATGAACTTTTTGATTCAGCTTTTTCTATGTACCAGAAGCTGAAAAGCATTAAGCACCTCAGAGAAACAAAGCTTAGCCCTGCTAGCCACCTGTGAGATCACGTAGACACAGATCAAAGGAACTTATGAGGGTTGCGATAAAAGTGTACGAGTTGCTCAAGTAAGATGAAAGTAAATAAAGTATCATGCCTGCAAAAAAAAGGGTAACCAAGTACCGAATTCGAAAATCTAAAAACATAAGCAAAAAAACGTACTACAGTTTCACCTCATTCAATCCTCTTCCCTTTCCCTTCCGTCAGTCATCAGGGCTTGGAAAGACCGAGCACTCATCGACCAATGAGTAACGAAAGCAAGCAACCATCCTCCCGAATCTGCACGTAATACCAACATTCGATCATAAAAACACGCAACACAATGTACCGCCATGGTTGCCAATAAACAGATTATACCCGTAGAACCGGAGACAGTCTCTATGCAAGGAATGGCCACAGCTCGCCACAACATGTTCTGAAAAACCGAGCTCCAAGAACTTTCCAAAGGACGATCCCAATGCAGCCTCAGACATCACAACCCTTCGCGTTGCAGGAGGGAAGCCATTGATTCTCGGACACTTTAGGCAGCGGCGCCACATCCAAATCTTCCCGTCCTGCTTGCCGGGAAAATGAATTTCCGGTAGTTTCTTAACGGTGATCTTAAGGGCACCTTCTCCATGAGTATAGTACTGAACATGAGCTTCTACAGGCATCTCACATGCGCCGCATGTAGAGTTCTGTCACACAAAAATTTAAGCCCTCTCAGTCTGAACGAAACGAGCGCAGGATAGTCATACACACACTAAAAGAAAAATACCTCATTCACTAACAGAATATTTGTGAAGGAGAGATTATGTCGCAGATTTAACGTATATGTGATTGATTAGTGAACGAATTCAGTGTAAACAGAATTAAAGAAATAATCAGTAATAAGGCATTTACTAACGATGTGCAACTATCTTTGCAACGGCCATCTTATGACGATCCATTTCCTGCAGCAGAAGAGTATCAGCAAAGCTTGAAAGAGCATTAGAAACCAGCCGGTGTTCGAGAGTCCCTTCGAGGATCAGCAACTGAGGCTTCTCGATTGTCGATCTCATTCGTTGATGAGCCACATTTTTGTTGCAAACAAATTAAGTCCTCTGATCACCACACTCTTCCAGGGGGAAAAAAGGATTGATAAGCAGTAAAGAATCTGTCACCTGATCGGTTTAGGCCTAACACTTAGCGACTCAAGGATGGCCAGAGGCAGATTCGGCCACGTCACACGGATTCAAAGTATGTGTGTGACGAATTAGGGATAGAAGTCAACATAAATAGAATTAAAGAAATAATCAATAACAATTTACAGAACTGTTATATATGAAATTCATCAAAAAAAAAACTAAATTTATAATATTTTTGTTCGTGATTGCGTTATTGTAGTGGGTGGTGCTCCATGCTGGTTGTATTTCTAGAAAGCTTGCCCAAGAAGCAATAATGGAAGATGGAGATTATTAATTAATTATTTAAGATTACTCACTTAATGTTCACAAGAATCACACAACTTTGACCAACCAAATCAATTATAAGCAAAACGAAAATACAATAATATAAGTTTATGATAATATAGTTAATTCCGGGACAGTACATTTAGTCTAAAATATTAGTCCCAACCAATGAGATATGGACTAATAATGAGTTCGAGGATACCGTCATGATCTTAATTTCTATTACACACGATTCTTTTGTACTTTATTTTCAAAGAAAATTATTATAAGA
The DNA here is from genome assembly GCA_026212405.1 of Petrea volubilis. NCBI lineage: Eukaryota > Viridiplantae > Streptophyta > Magnoliopsida > Lamiales > Verbenaceae > Petrea > Petrea volubilis. The sequence goes on from JAOWBU010000023.1 coordinate 115,263, forward strand.
ATTTCATAATAAATTTTTGTATTCAAAAAGTCCATATCAAAATAGTTTTTGAATTGATATTTTTGACTAAATTACCCTAAACTTCTTGTACTAAAAATTTAGAGAATTATTATTTCTTCGTATTTATCATGCTCCATGTTTTGCATCGTGTTGCAACAATTTTAATAAATCAATTTTTTTTTCGGAGAATAATATTTTCTTAAATTTTAAGATATACAATCTATTGCTGAATTAAGTTCAAGAAAAACTGAATGGATTTAATAAAAGATTTAAAATCTTCATAAACCATATTTGCTGAAAGCTTTTAGCCTTTTACTACAGAAATTGATATAAGTATGCCAAAAAAAAAAAAAAAGTATATATCTCCTGTAAATTGCCCAATCTTGTCATGTTCTCTAGCTTGAGCTTTTTGGAGGTATATTTATAAAATGGTTTAATTTGTCATAATTTGCGGTTTTGGGCCACAACTCGAAATGAGACTTGAGTTTTAAATCTACAACATTAACCTATAATAATTAACAAACTCTTCTAAAGGACGATGTTAGCGTATTTTAACTAAAAATTTTAGAAATATCGAATCAAACAAGCTTACAAAATGTGTTAATTGTGAATCTCATACACAATAAAATTTAATATCTCATAATAAAAATTCCAAATCAAACATGTCCTTAAATCATTGGAACACCTCGTTATTGTATGGAGAGTTTGTGTGCTAACTAATAATTCAAATCCATGCTATACAAGCCATGTGAAACAAGCTTCTTTTAATGCAAAAGGCATAAATCTTCTCCAATCCCATATCACACAAGAATGTCAATCATACATAATAAATCCCCAACATCAAACAAACTACTAATATGCTCCCATCGCATCATAATCTCATCTCAATACATCGCACACAACGTACTAAACAATCTTACATAGCATCAAAATCTGTTTTGCTTCGAAAGATTTTACCTACAAAGGCATCAGCAAATCTACAGTGCCTCTTTCTGGCCAAATGGGTCTAATTTGAGGGTGCGAATTGCCAATTCTGGTTCGCAAGTTTCACTTTCATCTTTGGGTTCAGGAGGGAGCCATAGAAGTCCATTATAAATATCCAGAAGGTGCAATATCTGTATCTTTTCTTTCATTTCTCGTGATCATATAAGCAGCATATAAAGAAGAAGTTGCCACAAATTCTTCCCTAGTGCCATGTTCAAACATCATTAGAAAACAAAAAATTACTATAAATAAAGTAACCATAATCTAAAGAAAATGACCATGAAAACAAGTATACAAGACCGTACATTAGATTTCAAGCTTTTCGATCGTTGAAGCAAATTACATGCAAGATAAATAACAACACACAATCATTGTAAGTTCTCAAATTTAATCCTACATGTCTAACTTAAATTTATTCGTTTTCAGATTTTTTTTTTTTTTTTTTTTTTTGTGTGTGTAACATTTTGATGGCAAAATTCATAAGCTAGGCACATAACTTTAGGGAAAATTACCACAATAGCCACGTGTGTGATTTGTTATTTTGCCATCGAAATGTAAACCTCAAATAAAGAAAGAGTTGGGTCCAAGAAAAATATTTGAGAATTTGCCATTGATGATTTAAAAAATAAATAAAAGCTAAATTGCGAAATCAAGAATTAGATTTTCCGTATCAGTTTTGCCCTCATGGATAATCAGGTTCTTTCAAGTTCCAATGCCTCTAATCAAACTCGGTGAAGTACGATCAGGGAGTGCATTAAAATACAATTAGAGTAGTCTCATATACATACGGGATAATTTTGAAATTAAGAAATGCGCACCTATACCCTTAAACATACGAGATATGTAGTTCCGCCACTAATAAAACTGAAACTCGTGTCATGCACTTTTGTATCAATAAAGTAATCAAAATATCCCGAAAGCACTTGCTGATTTGTAAGTAATTAACATGATGTTTGATTTACTGTTTTAAGCATGGATTAACATATCATAAACTATGCCAGGAAATTCGTAAAGAACCTGTTAGGGCAGAGCCAAATCAAAATCGTTTTCCAAATCGATCTGTCTTCTTCTCCTATCCACACAGCGCCATGATCATCGACGCTAGTACAATCATTCGGATCCAATCCCGTTTCCCATTGCTCGAAACAATAGTTACAAACCCTAACCTTATCTCGTTCCTCTAGCGAAGTTTTCGATTCATCCCACGACAAAGGAACCCTACTGCGAACTACACCTATCGCAAAAAATCCGACCGCAGTGCCGGCAATGATGGCGGCGATTGAACAAGGTGAATTGCGAGCAACACTCGTAGCATTTCCGGCAACTCTCGTCGGGCAACCAAAAATTTCGTAATTCGCGCTCAGCCTCCGCCCGCCGCCGTGGGGCAGCGACGGCTTTGACTAACCCTAGCACATCACAGAATGGAGTTTTTGGAGTATCCATTGCCTCTAAGGACTCTGTTGGGATCCATTATATTTGTTAAATATCTAGGAAGATACGCAACAATGCGAACTAACGTTTTTAAAATATTTTAAAATTAATTTTGAGCATTAATTATTTAATTTTCAAACGAATCACACCATTTTGAGTCTCTGACCAACCAAATTTAAAATAATGATAATATCACAAGCAAGTCAATTGGAGTTAAGTTAAATTTGGCCTAAAATATTATTGCTATAACATTCAAGGCAATTTACTAGCAATTCTTTATTAATCATAAGTCTTTTATACTTAACGTTTCATCAAGATAAATTTTCATTTAAATAACTACTTTTCATTCCAATATACACACACACACACACACACACACACACACACATATATATATATATATATATTTTAAGCTCAGCTACTCCTGACCTTTTAAGATTAAGAAACTCAAGTATATTTTTGAATTGATGTATAGCAATGATGATTTTAATAAATCAACTTATTTGGTGGACAGAATTTTCTGAATTTGAAATATACAAGTTATAGTTAAGGCAAGTTTAATTTTTCAAAAGGGATGAACTAAATGAAAAATTAAATCTTCATAAATTAGATTTGGTAAAAGTTTTTACTACAAATAAATTAATAAATGTAAGAAAAAAACTAGAAATTATGAACAAATTAGTATTTATTCCGTGCCAAGGCACGGGAAGTAATACTTTTATTTATATAATAAATTAATAAAAACAAATGAATTAATTTTTTATCATAATATAAGTCCCTAAAATCACAACTTTAACAATGTAATTAATAAATTAATATATATTCAAAAAGTTCAAGTGATAACATAATATATTCATTTTTAATATTTGATTTTGGTACAATTATGTCATAGGAATTTTTTTTTTTTATAATTTACGTAAAAGTAAGTGATAGAGAATTCTAAACTATAAAGTTATTAATAAATATTTTAAAGAAGACAGTAGATATGAAAGTAAAAAAAGTAACAATTTTATTATTTAATTTTAATTAAAATATAGCAAATTATGATAATTATGAATAACTATATACTTCTTTTTAGTTAGTAATACATACATCAGTCATTCATCAACCATGCACACCCACTCGCTATAATTCAAATCCTAACATGACACTCTTAGCGCTTTTAAGTAGAATACATGTCTATTATTATAATTTCACATATGTCACACTAAAGATTAATGAAACAATCAAAGTGTGTGCTTTCTTTGACCATTTCAAGGTTTCTAAAGTAATTAATTAATTATATAGATAGATAGATAGATAGATTTTGATTAAAAGAGTTCAACGGAAAGGATGATTTTAGTCAAAATCATTATTAGGTGGGCTGGCTAAATTCACTTAATAATCTAAGCATAATTCTTAAGTACATATGCAATCTTGGACTACAGTTCACTCTTAAAATGGATTAAGCCCAAAACACTACACACTCAAATAATTGTATTTTATGCTTTTTTTTTAAAAAAAAATTTCAACTTTTTCTCATCAAAATTCAAGTTCTAAACATAGCACAAATAGCTAGGAGATATATATATATGTGTGTGTGTGTGTGTATTTGGTGAGAACTAGGATATTGCCTCTAATTTCCTGTAGAAATGGCCTCTAGACTATGCTTGGAAAAATGATTTTGGTGAAGAAAAATGAAAAAAAAATAAAAAAGATAAAAAAATAAAAGCATATAATATTATCATTTGAAATAAAAAAAAATAAATAATCTTATTCTCCTTATCAAATTCTAAAACCGAAACAGAGAGTTAAAATGTACAAAGGGTACATAAACACAATACAAGACAAGCATTGAGGTCAGTTTAATTAACATGCCCTGCTTATGTGGATGATACCTGTCCAAACATGCACGACAAAGGTGACAACAAAAGGTGAAGGTGACAACAAAAGGAATATAAAAGAATGCCTTTAAAATGGAGTTCCAAAAGTTTATCTAAAGAATACTAAATGAACTTTTAGGAAACTTACAAATTTAATAATAAATCAATTTGCAATAGGAAGATAATCATTGAACTTCCAAGACATAGGATATGCAATAAGAGATTTGAAAACTTTTTATATTTTAATCGGTTAAAAGAAAGAAAGAAAAACAGTAGTGACGATTTTGAAATACGTATCTTCTCTCACTATACAATATTTGAGATTTTGTGCTCAGCAACAAATGTATCGAACACTTGAAGAATTAATACGATTCGTCAAAACTGATAAAAATAAACATTTCGACAAAATAACAAATATTTTGTAAGAGTTTATGGCAGAACCATCCAAGTGCTTGTGGTTTTATTCTTCTAGGGAAAAAGGGAGAATAAAAAAAAACCCTCAAGTACAAAATAGTACTATATCAAGATAAGAAACATTGTCTAAGTGGCCACTTAGTTGTTTCCTATGTCAACAATAGGTTTAATGCAGCCATGTTTATCCAAATCTACTTACACATCCCATGGACAGTTACAATGTTTAGGTAAGGCAAGGACAAAAGAACGTGATGCATTCCTTCTCCAACTTGAGCTTTCTTTTTATGTTTTCTCACACACACACACATGTATGTGTGTGTATCATCCAAGAAATTGATCCCCAAAGGGCCCTTTGAGCTTTCTACCACCCCATAACATTATAAATCTCTGAGAATATTGAGCAAAGTATAGTTTGTTTCACAATATGGCAAAGGTGCACCCTCAGGAGGTTGCTGCTTCAACTTCATCTAAACAAGAAGTGTTCACTCTGTGGATGAAGTCTCTCATCCTCAGCGGCAATGGTTGTGCCGTGTTCAACTCCGGCGGCCGGATCGTGTACCGGGTGGATAACTATGGTCACAAGAGCCGCAACCAAGTCCATGTCATGGATGCCGCGGGCAAAGTCTTGTTCACCATTGTTAAAAAGGTGAAAAGAAAAACGCACGCACTTTAGTATACATGTATCACTTGTAGTGATAATACTTCTGCTCCGTCCCTACAGTGAAACTACTGGGATGAAGTCAATGGCTGATAGGTACGATCCCCCCCCCCCCTCCCCAAAGTCTATATCAAGCCATAGTCTATAAGCGATTCTATTAAAATTCTAGAAATCCACCCCCCCCCCCCACCCCACACACACAACCCCCTCTACTTCTGCTCCGTCCCATATTGAAACTGTAAAGATGGAGTCAATGGGGGCTGGCAGGTGCAATCCCCCCTCCCCCATAAAGTCTACATCAAGCCATATATTGTATACGCCATTTTATTCAAGTTCAAGAAGTTTTGCCCTCAGTGCTCGTGGGACAGCACCTTGTAGGACTCGGGCCGGTTATTACCAACTTAGTTAAACTGAATTACTAATCATTTTCAGCATGTTGTGTGTTAGAATTTCTGCGTGCTCGGGCTGTGGGAGGGCTACAGATCAAATGACAGGTCTACTAACAAGGAGAAACTGGGATTTTGCGTGCGAAAACTCCTCGGAATCAGAATGATCTTGGGATTTCTTACAGGGCACTCGTTTTACAAGGTTGCTGTAAGACTGAAAAACAACCAACCTTGTGAATATGTTATGGAGAATCAGATTTCCAGGACAGCTTGCAGAATACTCGACGCTTTCGGCGGGCTCATCGCGGAGGTACTAACAAATATAAACGCACAAACTAATTAATTTCGTATGAGTTCTTGGGAGGTCTATGATCAACCAGCTAAAAACTGATCAATTTACTATATTTTCTTGATTTGTTTCAGGTTAAAAGAAAGACAACTACAAGTGGAGTTGTTCTTGGAGAAGATGTGTTGACAATGGTTGTCGAGCCCCATATTGATCACTCTTACATTATGGGGTTGGTGGTTGTTTTTGGCCTCATCCACCATAAATTGTGAGGGATTTTGATGAGAAAACATGAGGGTTCTCTGAAGGTGAGTTGAAGATATATGAATTTGTTAAAAAAATAAAAGAATGTAATATATTGTGAAGTCGGGCTCATATGGTCAGTTGTCCCCTGATATCTATATCATATTAGGTTACAGTTTAAAATTTTGCCTCGTTTTACTTTTCTATAAAAGTCTACATTCATCGTGAACATTTTCCTAACTATATTTTTGTAGGCAGGGCTTATGCACATTATGACGATTCGTCTAGACAGCCCGTGCCAACAAGAACTCGTAAGGGATATGAAGAGACTTGTTACGATTTTCGCAAATCCGTCGGTTTTTTCTCAAGGGAATATGAGCAATTGTAGCCCATCGGAAAAGAAGAAGAAGAATGAGAAAATCTCAAGTTTTACTCATCGAAGAATCAACTGTCCATGTTATATTATATTGCCTTCGCCTTGTTGTCTATTCACTAGTATTCTTCAAAATTCAGAGAAGATCAAGGGCAAAGCTCCATCTCTGTGAACTTCTACAAGTTACATAACAAGAATGTTATTGCAAAGAAAATGCAATTTAGCATGTCTAATTTTGTTTTAAAGTCTTAATTTGAGCTATTATGTCATGAATGGATTGTTGACTATGGTAGAATTTAATTTTGTTTATTTCAATTACTAAATACACAGTCATAAATTTCAACTTTCCACTTTATACTTTGGTTAAATAAGATTGCGTAACTAATACAATTTTCTTTGTTGGTCTTAAAATATGTTCTGTCTTATCACATTTTTGCAATAGTTGAAATGGAAGAGGAAATAATAAATCAAAGCTAATGATCCATAATTACTATTTGACTACTATATTTGCATCATCAATTTTTCGAATTCTTTTCTAAAAAAAAAATATTTAGTTAATATCTATATATATGTTGCCTTTGTTGGTGACTTTCGTACGAGCAAAACTTACCCAACAAAAAAAAAACTATCTTAAGATTATTACAATCACAATTCTCATTTATCGATCGTCTACTCTCTTCCTGTAATTAAGTCACCAACTTCCTTAACAATACTGCAGAGGTGTCAACCCCATTGCCACCCAAGAATTATTATAGTTACGGTCGCCATTTATCGATCGCCTACTCCTCTGTTATTAAATCACCAACTTCCTTAATGATTTTGGGTAGGTGTCAATCCTCATATGTGGTCTTACAACTTTGTATAAACGTACGTATTAATAAACAGTCCTTCCAAACTTCATCACCGCAACCCCTTTTATAAGGAGACACCCCCTTATATCTCGATTTAAAATATTAATTCAATTTAAATTTGATTAAACATAAATCAATTTTTACATCAATTTATAAGTTTACATGATCAATAATAACTTCAAAAAGAAAAAAGAAAAAGAAACAACCAATTAAAATAAATATAAAATATATCTCAACCAAAGAAATGTTATAGAAGTAGTAAGTGCAAACTTTGATGTCTATGAACCATAGACTTCAAAAGATTGTAATCTAAATAAATTGTTGAATTGAGGGGCAAAATGTGAAGAACAACCAAAGTTTTGTGGTTGATCACAATAATAATTAGGGTGAAATCTCAAACCCTAAACCCCTAAATTGGCTTTAAACCCACCATAATCTTTCGAGAAAAGATCAGCCCGAGACTTCGCTTTCGGCCTAATCGCACAAATTCTCATTCGATTTCGTGATAAATGTGGTATAGATCAGCCTCTTTCATCCTCGACAAGCGGCTACAACAGCAGGACACGCGCGCCATGGCTGCCGAGAACCCTAACCCTAAAATCTCGCTCTACTATCAGACACGCGCCGCGCACCACGGCGTCGTCACGAGTGATTGGTTGGATCAGGCGCTGGCGGCCTCCTCCGGCGGCGGTGGCAGCCCCGATGACGCGCTTTCGGAGAATTATTCATCTGGTTGCGAGGAGGATGGGAAGGGGTTCAGCGTGGTGGATGAGTTTAATAATTGGCGGAAACAGCCGGATTTGGCAGAGGCGGTGGCCGCGATTAGGGCTTTGGCTTCGGTTATTCGGTCGAGCCAAGCTACGACGATGATGGAGCTCGAAATTGAGCTTAAAAAAGCTGCTGATTCACTCAAAGTACGTGATTTTTTTTTTCTTTGATCGTTTTGGGCTATTTTTTATTTCTATTTGTGCCTGTATATGTGAATCTAGATCCTTGAGTTCGACTTGGTGAAAAATGTATTCAAATTTCAATGCAGGTATTCTTATGTGAATTCTACGGTTTCAGTTGTAAAATTATATGTTGAATTCATATTGACGCAATCATGAATCACTTAAAATTTTGCCTGTTGTATACGGAAGAGGAAAAAAATATGTAAGAGATGTTTAAGTGGTTTTTGGCATTCATTGCATCTTTGTAGTCTGCATACATGTGAAGCACATATGTTAATTTTGTAGAAACAGAGAATTGATAGTACATTTGTTCTGCTTATGTGTTTCGCTATTCTATGTAACGATTACTTACTCCTAATCCATTGGGTGGGTGATATATTTAGTTTGCATCAATAATCCATTTCACTCAAGAATGTGTATAATTAAATGAGCTAATTTAGGAATTCCTTAGTTTTCTAGTGCTGTAATGGGACATTACCTCTATTACTGCACACATTTAACTATCCTGTTTGTCTTTGCTTTGTAATGATTGTCTTGTCCTGATCCATAAAGAAGATGATAGATTGTGTGATATCACTCATCACTTCATTCAAGAATGTGAATTTAATTAGCTAATGTTGTGATACCTAAGATTTTCTGATGCAGTCGTGGGACACTACCTCTATTTCGTTAACAGCCGGCTGTGATCTGTTCATGCGCTATGTAACAAGAACTTCTGCTTTGGAATATGAAGACTTCAATTCAGCAAAGTCCCGACTTCTTGAACGTGCTGAGAAGTTTGGTGATATATCATATAAGGTACCCTTTTGGACTGGATAATTTTGAATTCTGAAGTCTTTGTCAGTCTTCATGTGCCTATTTGCATTTATCAAACTCAAAACTGATATCTAATTTTTCTTGTTTAGGCTCGGAGAATAATTGCGATGCTTGGTCAAGATTTTATTCTGGATGGTTGTACCATTTTGGTTCATGGTTTCTCACGAGTTGTGCTGGAGGTTTTGCGAACTGCAGCTCAGAATAAAAAACAATTTAGAGTTTTATGCACAGGTGCTAACCGCTTTTAACTTATTATATCACAGGGATAAAGGGGATTCGACTCGATAACACTGTAAAACTGACTTTCATCTTCCGCACAAAAGATTTGATCCTTGTTCCAGGTTTTCCCAAAAATCTCAATACATGTAACTTGTCCATCCGTTGAGTTGTTCAACTGGTGTGGAACCCATTGAGAAACATTGGGTGATAATATGACTTGGTGATACTGTTAACAAATTATGTTTATAAATAGGTAGGCATTCCC
>JAOWBU010000077.1:0-57845 GCA_026212405.1 Petrea volubilis
ATGACAATAATTCTGCAGTTATGGTTGAAATTGAGCAGACAGTTGGTCAAACGACTACCATTGATACATCACAACCAGCATCTGCCACCTTGCGAGCTCGTTTTGTTGGTCAAGGATACAAGCAGGTAAAGTTCTGATGGCCACATGCAGTGGAAGGCAAGATTTTCTCTTTTACTTCCCTTGTACAGTATTTATACCCCAAAATTGTTTTGGTAAATATGTCTGATTATTTGGAGAATATTGCATTAGGTTTGTGGGCAAGCAGATGTATGGGGCGACGGGGTCGTGCCAGAGATGTCTGCACATCTGGAAGGCGCACTAAACATCAGTCTGGATGGAGTGTACCACTCGCCCGTTGGTTCTGATGATGAAATGAGACCGTGGTATGGCTCTCCGGCAGTTGTTGATCAATGGATACACCACCTCCTCAACTGATTGTACATTTGAGTTCCCCAAAACAAGCAATTAGTTACGTAGATTGACCCATTTATTCAATTGGTTTGGGGTATATATGCTGACCGCACAAGATTCCTGTTTTGGGATGGCATTCTTATTCTTGCTCCATTTAAAGCAGCTACACATCTCTGTATTTTTATGTTTGAAATGTAATTGTGTTTTTGGTTTTCTGATCATGTTTTCACTAGATGCTTCGTAATTGTGTTGTTTATGTGAAAGGAATAATTTTTCTCAGTTTGGGAAAGAACATTTTCACATCTCCAGTCTCTTGGTACCTATCTTTTCCAAATGTAGACGACAAATAAGATTCTAGTTTGAGTGAGGCTACTAAGGGGTATGAAAATCCCGGTGACCCAGATTTTTGTTTTATTTAGGGATTGAGAGGACCCTCGAAGAATTTATTCCAACTTTGTTTGGCCACCATTCTAAAGTAACTTATATTAGTATAAATACCGTCATCAAAGACTTGCCCAAGAAAACTTTAATTCACTTCCACGTAGAATTTACAAAGAGAATTGAGTGTAGGATTCAAGGAAATGATGTGTGGGGGGGAGGAAGCAAATGTTATCACCACATGAAATCATCCTACTTATTTTGTACATGATGCCAAGCTAAAAACATAGGTTACACAAGCTGCCAGTATTCCCATAGGATACAAACTTGCATGAAACATGAGATTTTAGAAAGAAATCAATGGAACTTGACGAGGGTTGGACAGTAACTGGGGGCAAGATGCTGGGTCAATCAGCAGTTAAGGAGTCTTCACAAAATGGGAAGAAAGCAGCTTCGCTATCTCTAGAAACCCCACTTTGTCCTTTCCATCGAACAGTTTCTTGAGCTTGGAGTCGCAAAATATCTCCCTCTTGTCAGATGGGTTCTGCCGGCAAAAACATCCAACCACTTGTAACAGTTCATTAAACTAACAGGATGACAAGTGAATTCTGAAATGCATGCTCGTGTGCTTGTTTTAACATGTGCAAAAGAAGAGAAACTAGACCTGTAATTTGAACATTGTGCATAAAAGAGGACTCTAAAGGCATGCATTGCTCATGCAACACATTCTGGTTTTCAAGTTTCTTTCTGTGCAAGTTCTCATTACATTACAATATAATGATTGATTTGCAATCTGTCTTCTTTTAAGCCGACTGCCCCAAAAAAAAAAGGCATATTCTACTTTAAAACCTTTATAGTGAACAAGAAATTAACAAACAAGAAGAAAGAAGAAATGATAGTTATGTTTATCAAAACAGCAGGGTAGAGGCTAGGGAAGGATTAAGGAGGACATGTTTACAGATCAGCACATTCCCCACAAGTTTGTTCTTGAATATTTCCGTGATTTTTATTTGAATTTCTGAAACAGCAATACGAAATCACGTCTAATATTTTTCTCATCTCCCTTCCCCATTATCCGGAAAATCCAAGAACGATACATAACCATAAAGGCAAGAACCCACCAAATTTCTTGTCAGATCTTACAAACACAAAATTGGGAAACACAAGATAAGTTATATGAATGAGATAAGCACATAATTCTGATTGATGCGGATGTAAGAAGATGGATAAGAGAAATATTAGTATGGTTCAATAGGGGGATCTAAAGAGTGCATCGAAGTCTTGAACTAGTAATGTAATAGAGCTCTCGTACGGCCCCAATTATTGGGGAGTAGTCTTATTTGTCCAAAACCATTTAGCAAGTTTATTATACACTGCCAAAACTATAGGATCAAAATATGCAGAGAAGTTGAAACCATAGTACTAGCCTCAGCTGTCACTCACACACACACATTAAAACTAGTTCAAGCTAACCATCAAACAAACAACAGTAGAACGATAAGCACGTATCCACAATAAACCAAATCTCCTGCATATACTAACAGCCTCACTAAAGAAGTACGTTCATTGACCACACCTTTACAACTTGTTTGGTTGTAAGGATTTTGACGAGGAAGGAAAATATTAGGAAATAAGAAAATAAAATAAAAAATATACATATAAACTTATAAAGTATTTCGTTTCTTTGACGATCCAAGAAAAACAATAACGGAACAGGGGGGGCGGGGGCGGGGAGGTGATGAATGTGTCGGGAAAAAAGAAAGCGAAAGATAAGTTTTTTCCCCCTCATTTTTCATGATGAAATTGAGATGTTCCTAATTACACCATATTTTTCCTCATTTTCCCCCTAGAAACTAAATAACCAAAATAATTTCATAGTATTTTCTTTTCATTTCCTCACCAAAATCCTTGTACCCAAAATAGTAAAGGGACTTCTCATGTGTTATGACTCATCCCAACACAAATATATAAAAGAGAGCAAAGCAACACACAATACACATATTTTTACACTCCAATGAGCAGAGATAACTTTACACAAATTTTCCCTTCAATAATTCCTTTCTTCGTATATAACCGCCCCTCCGTACCATAGTTGAAGGCAATATAGCCCAAAAGAGGAAAAGAAACCAAACGAATCTCAATTGCTAGGAGATTGAAGCTAAAAAAATTTCGGCTTGAATCAACAAAACCCTAATCGCATCTCTCACATAAACATTCATTTTCACTTTTACGCTCGAACATCAATTGGACAAACTCAGGAAACGCGCCAAAAGGAGCAATACAAAGGTCAAGATTCCGGCAATAATACCTGGAGATTGTGGAGCTTAATATATTCCCAGATTTTCTTCACAGCTTCGACACGAGAAATTTCTGGGGCACCCACAAAGCTCTGGAGGGTGGGAGATATGGGAATCGCTTTCATAATCCCTGAGTTTGAAACCTTCTTTTCCTTTGCTACCTTCGGTGACTTCGAAGCAGCGGCGGTGGCTTTTTTACTCGAGTTGGGAGATATTTCGGGCTTGGAGAGGGGAGTGCTGGACCTGGCGGCGGCGAAAAGGGACCTCGAGACCCGGAAAACCCTAGACGGAGCTGACATTTTTTTGGAGCTAGGAATCAGAGGAGTTCAATGGGGAGAGTTGAAACTGACGGAGGTGGACACACTGGGAACGAGACTGTGTGCGAGGACGGGGGTTTAGGAAAAGAGAGGCGCTGTGGGTGATTAAAAACAATTATTTTATATAAACTAAGGTCCCAATTTCTGACCCAATATGACAATTTAGTACGAATTTAATACAAAGATGGCCGGTTAAGATTGAGAGCTTATAGATTGGGTTAAAAATTGATCAAATCCGAAAGCGATCTGAAAATTATAAATTGAATTGGGTTGGGTTGGGTTGGGTTGGGTTAACTCGTGGGTTATCCAGATAATACAAATTATTTTATGGATTAACCGACAACCCGACATAACATGATCCAATCCGATCCAAATCAATTTTTTAAATCTTTTTTTCTCCTTTTCGTGTCGTTTAGAGAAAAATATATTATATATAAATTATAAATCATAATATTTTGATGGACTATAATTAATTATTAATAATATAATATAGAAAAAATTATGAAAAAAAGAAAAGAATTTTTTTAATTAGTAAATACACAAAAAATTTTAGATATTTAAAGATAAGAGATCGTTAAATTTTTTAAATAAGTGAAAATTCAATTTGACTGAAAAATTATAATTATGTTAGTTATCACTTATCATATTCTTCTTCCCTCCAAATAATTATATTTTCTTCCTTTAATTATTTATTTTTATTCATTGAAGTTTTATATTGATTTATTTTAATATTAAATGAAAATTTTTTATCAAATATTTTTACAGTATATCATAAATAAAATTCAAATAAACTAAAGCAAGAAATGAACTCATTAATTATTAATGTAAATTCCAAATTTGTATTTTGTATGTAGCCGACTATCACTATAAAAATGTATACTTTTTAGTGACAAACCAATTAGAAATTTAGTTTTCTATGCTAGATTTCATTTATAAAAAATTTATTAGTAAATATCTTGTTACTAATTTTTATTTAGTTCTATTTATATTAAATTCTGTCATTAATCATTACATGATTTGATGATACTTTAAAACTGTGGCAAAATATGCAAATCTTTTTGTCACAAATAGTGAAAATGTATTTTTTTTTTATAATGCATACAAAATAAATATATATATATAATATAGTTAGCCAAATGAAAAATTAGGGGAAAAAATCAACTTTTAACTAATACATTATAATTGCTTTAATTTTTCCATTCTAAAAGTTGAAATTTTTATTTAAAATATGTCAATTCGGGTTGACATAAACCCAACCAAGTTGGGTTAGGATTGAGGTTTTATGGATTTGACAGGTCATGAATTGGATTAGGATTGTTAGATTTTGTGTTATACTCCTACCTCAACCCAACCCAACCCAACCCAAACCCACCCGACCCATCCAAATTGCCACCCATAACATAAACAAATATGCTATCCACCAGGGCTCCCTGCGAGCATAAATTTATACAAATTTTAATTAATTGTTTTAGTATATCAATATTAAAAGTAATTAGTTAATAGCGCATATTAATATAAAATATTTTACATGTATTAAAGATGCAATAGTTACAATCTAAAATGCGTTGATATAAATTTTAAATAGTAAATACCTATATTTATGTTTAAAACTATTTAAAATTGCTTTCATAAAATACGTACACTAAATAGAAGACAAATTTCCACTGTGAGACGGATTTGACAGCATGAATTTTAATTTACAACAATTTAATAATTCTTTAATATCACATATTATAATTCTCTTAAAACAATAGCTAGTAAATAGAAGATCAAATCTATTTGAACAAAAATAACAAACACACACACACACACACACACACACACATATATATATATATATAATATTTCATTTTGCTTAAATTTAAAGATACGAGACAAAGAGAAATTAAAAAAAGATCACGTACGGTTGAAAGGAGAAATGCCAATAACCACAAAATATGGGGCTCTTTCTTTCTTCTTTTTTTTTTTTGTTTTTAGAGAAAAATTGCTAATTATAATCAAATTTTCTTGACATTCACCTTTTCGTTGTACATAGGATTTTATTGATGTAAAAAGATAAAAAAAAACCGTAATTGAACTTTTTTGAAAGTGGGGCAATGTGGGGAAGAAAAGGAGAACATGTGGTAAAAAGTTATATTTATAAAGGAGTAAAAGTTTACCTAAAACTTTAAAATATTTTTTCATTTAATAAAGAGTTTAAGGATATAATAGGTATATCAAATTTGGTGTGGCGGAATCAAAACTATCATTTTGAGTGTATAAAATCTCTTATATATATATATATATTGTTTGGTTCAATCGTTTAGCCATTATTTCTAAAAGATCGGAATGTCCCTTTGTTCGTAATTTATAATCTTCTTTTAACAAGTACTTCATTTAAATTTAGGATTAGTTACATCTGATCCTCACTTAAGATTGTTGAATTACAAAATGTCCCCACTTGTTTGAGAAATTACCAAAACCCTCCTAGGGAGTTTACATATTACATTTTACACCTATTCCGTTTGGGTTCCGTCAAGAGTTGAGTGATGTCATCAGGTTTTTAGATGAAATGCCTATTGTGCCCTTATCCGCCATGTGGAATTTTTTGTTCCATTGAATATCTTCGTAATAATTCAATTTTATTTGGGTGTTTTTGTTATTAAAATATTTACTTGATCATTACTTGTTACATTTTTTAAAAACAAAAATAACATATATAATTAATAATTACGAAATAAAATTTAATTTGTTTGTCCGAATTTAATCGAGTTAACAATTGAAGTATCGAATTAAGGTGGAAGTATCCTTCAAATACACACTGCCTCAAATAATCTCAAATAACACCAAAAGAAAAAAGAAAAAGAAAGAAGGAAAGAAAGAAAACAGTAATACACACAATTTAAGATGAAAATCACAAGAAACTTGGGGCAAAAAAGTTCACAAAATTTAACAAAAAGAAAAATGAAAAAACCTACCTTGATATGTTGGACAACACGGGGCTCGTACTTTGTGAAGAAAAATAATTTGGTGGTCAAAAAGTTGGAGTTCACTTCTTGGTTTATGATTTGATGTTTTTGGGGGAATGTATGTTGGACAACACGAACAAGGGCAGAGAGCATGGGTTTTTTGGGTTCAAGAATACTGGGATATCGCTTGTTTCGGTCATTGATAAAATGAAGGCCCACAAAATCGTTTCTTGATATGTAGATTTGAAGTGATTTTTTCTTGATACTGTTTTCTTTCTTTCTTTGTTTTTTTTTTTTGGTGTTATTTGAGATTATTTGAGGAGGTGTGTATTTAAATGATACTTTCACCTTAATTCGATACTTCAATTGTTAACTCGATTAAATTCGTACAAACAAATTAAATTTTATTTCATAATTATTAATTATATATGTTATTTTTGTTTTTCAAAAATGTAACAAGTAATGATCAAATAAGTATTTTAATAACAAAAACACCCAAATAAAATTGAATTATTACGAAGATATTTAATGGAACAAAAAATTCCACTGGAGGACAAGGGCACAATAGGCATTTCATCTAAAAACCTAATGACATCATTCAACACTTGACGGAATCCTAATGGAATGGGTGTAAAATATAATATGTAAACTTCTTATGAGGGTTTTGGTAATTTCTCAAACAAGTGGGGACATTTTGTAATTCAACAATCTTAAGTGAGGAACAATGTAACTAACCCTTTAAATTTATGACCTTTGTTTAATTTTAAGTGATTCAAACTTTTATACTTAGTTGTTTCTTTTTTTAAGAGTAACGCTATATTAGAACTCTCAAGAAATATTGGCCTCGGCCAAGATTACATCACCAATGAACTTCGGAACTATTAAAGACTCCTATAAATCAGCTTTCAACTTTTCTTGCTATCTTGTGAGCAGCACAGTTCCCTTGAGATTGAGCACAAATCTTTCGAATATCATCGACAAGGCAGCCGATAGAAGAGAAATCGGGCTCTTTGTTCATGAGCATACTTCGTTGTTTCTTACATAGTAATTAAACACTGTATTTTGTCAAAAAATAAAAAATAAAAATGCTGTCAATAATATTTTTAAAAATTCAAATCTTTTTATATAATCTATTCAATACATTCTATAAGCGTTAATCAAAATGCCATGCACTTATACACACATTATCGGAGAAACATTATCGGAGAAAAAAACAAGGTAATAAGAGGATCTGAATTAGGATCTCGACACTCCCCAATACACATACCTTAACAGTGTCAAATCCAAGATCTAAATATTGAACTACAAGTCCAATGACAAAAATCAGATTTTTGAAAGTTTATAGATGTGGTTACAAATCCAATTCCTATAAACATAAGTTTTTTTTTTTCGTACGGTAACTTTATTTCTTGTTTATTGATTATCTATTTTAATAAGATTACAAATATTGTGAGATTGCATTTGATTTGGATTGTTGAGGTAATTATTTACAATGCAAATAACGGTCCTCTATTAAAAATAAAAGTTTATAAATACAAACTAATATGAGTTCAATACCCTATTCTTTTTTTTATTTTTTTGATCTTAACCACTCGGGTCCGATTCATTGGCCAACTAATCCGAATCGACTATTGTAGAGACCCATTATGGGGACGACCCTCCCAAATCAATTGCTTCATTCACAATATCAAAATTCGAACTCCAAATATTATTTAAGGAATCTAACGTTTTATTCCGCTAGACCAATTGATAGTTTGTACCTTTTCTTTTTTATTTGAAAAGGAAAAGAAATGCTGAGGGCACTAAGGCCTAAAATCGAATGTGGGCTGAACAATCAATTAGCCCAAAATTTAGAAGCCACAAAAGCCCAAAAAGGGGACTAAGAGAGAGAGAGAGTGGAGCCTGCTTGTCTTCCTCTCATCCTCATTTCCTCCAGCAAACTCCAGTTCTCTTATCCTTTTATTTATCCCTTTCTGCCATCCCACTCTCTCTCTCTCTCTCTCTCTCTCAAGCACATACCAGTAATTGCAGTGGCTCTATGTATTATCTTTCTGCCTATTTTTGACATATAGTCGTGCCTCATTGAATCATAATCTACACAATCTCCTGAAAAGAAAACAAAGGGAAATATTCTGTGAAAGAGATTCTATTGATGAAATGTATAGGAAGCCTGAAAGTATATATATAAGTATACATATGTGAATGAATAAATAGGGGAAGGATGTCGTGTCTGTTGCCACAGTTCAAGTGCTCGCCGGACACTTTTGCAGTTAGCTTCAAGTCCCAGAGCCATTCTTCACTCCACTCCTGTAAGTTGTTTCTCTCTGTATGTTAGTTTATGTGATAAAAATGCGTTCTTTATGTTGAATTCTGTGCTTGGACTTGAAATTGGATATGCAGAATTTGTGGGATTTTGAAAAAATAGCATTCTTGATTGATACTGCATTATTGGTTGTCTTCTGTGTGTGCGCGCGTGAAGGAAAAGTTGGATATGTTCAATTGAGTTGATATTTGTTCGACAAAATTATTTGCATTGACAATTCTGAAGAATTAATGTTGTAGGTTTTTTTTTTCCTTCTTCTGGAGAATCATTTTTTTTTGGGGGTATTTAATATTTCATTCTTCTATTGGCATTATATGTCTCTATATCTGTGGGAACTGGAATCAGATAAACTTAGTTAGAATCTAGTTAATTTTCTTAATAGAACCCCTAAATTTGAGAAGCTCATCCGAGCAGTACGTAAAAGTTTCAGTGATATAGGTGAACTCAACCTTATAGATCCATGGATTGATTTTTGATAATTAAATAAAATGCAGCCAAAAGTAGAGAGGCTATCAACTTTCGGACACAATGTGTCTTGTCTGCTACATTGACTGCAACAACTACGGTGCTCGAGCTTGAGAAGCTACAAGTATCGCCAATCGAAGGTATTCCTAATTCAGTTCCTGTTGATAGAACATGGACAACACCAACTTCAACATCAAAAGCTGCAATGCTTGATTTGGAGAAATTACCTTCCTTGGATTCTCATCCAATTCCGATTTCTACAAACAAACAATTGGCATATGTTGGAGCAGTTGGCCCTCCTTCTGAGGTATGGTCCAAATTTTTCTGAACATACAGCTTATCAAAAATCACCACTTCACCATATATATCAATTAGAACCTGTTTTGACACAAAAGAAGGTTTTCAGCAAATTATCTTGAAGTCTTGTTGGAGAGAAAATGCTAATTTCTTATTTGTAGTTTAGAGCATACTGGCCAATAAGCATCAGAGGGCAATGATATTTATATTCTTAGTATTCACTAACTCTGACCTTGTTTTTGTATGAGCGCTACACGAGAGAGTGCTTTCTACTGTGTATGACTTCTATATTCCGAACTTTTGGCATTCTGAAAAACTCACAGATTGTTCCTCCAAACACTCTAAAAATTACTTTTTCTAAAGATAAAAGCTAACAAGTGCTCTCTTTAAGTTCATGCAAACACCTTTTGTTTCTTCACCCTACACCATTAATTCTGTGTTCCAGGTGATATATCTTATTCTAAAAACTCACTTCGAAAAAGTTCTTTAATTAATTGCTCTTCCCCTTCCTTGGGCCTCGGTTCAAGGAAAAGAGAAACATGATTCTTTTTTAGTACTTCTAGAAGTCTTGATAGCACTAGTAAGCTGCTGTGATTGTTAACATAGTGTACGTGCAGGTAAATCTTGGAGCAAATTTGGATAAAGAAACTCTTCTTACAAGTGAAGAAGCTGTAATTGCTGCTGCTGCATCTGAAGCACTTGCGTTAGCTAAGGCAGCAGTCAAGGTAGCAAAAGATGCAGCCATGATTGTCAGCCACCATATATCTACAAAGTCAGATACCACTCCTGCAGGAATCTTATCTGAAGTAGATACTTCAATATTTGAGAAGAGTCAGCTTGCTCATATTGCAGAAAGAGGAGTACTTTTCAGAGAGGCTAAAGTCGCTGAACTCGGGTTGGGCGAAAATTACCCGCTTGCAGAATCTGATGATGTGGAGCCTAGTACTGGGGAACTTGAGTATCTAGAAGCACAACTCTCCAAGAGTATAGCTGTTAGATCAAACCGCCAAACGGAGAGAAAAGTCAGGAGAAGCAGAGCAGCAGAGAAGGCGGCGGCCAGCATTGTGTCTGTGAAATCTGGTTCCTCGAGCAGGAAAAAGCGGTCTTCTTCTGTACAGGATGTAGATTATAATGACCCTCTCCGTTACTTAAGAGGGACTACGAGTACGTCTAGGCTACTTACTGCTTCCGAAGAACAGGTCTTGTCAGAAGGGATTCAGGTAATATTAGAGAAATTCAGTGTATTATTCTTTTTGTTGTTCTTGTATCTTTTTTTCCCAGAATTTATAAATTACTTTTTGACTCTGTGGACCTTATTCTATTTCTGGAAGCAACTTAACGGTTTTGCATCCTGTTGTTGCCTTTATATTTGGCATTATGAATCTTTAATTTTGGTAGTATTGTTAATATTTGTGGCTTCTTGTAACCTATTTGTATTTATGTGCGTGTGTGCCCCCCCCCTCTCCCCCCAACCCAACACACACATATTTTCTTTATCTAGGGGCCTGGGATTTTAAATGAAACAACGAATGTATTTTCTTGTTTTGTTAACTCGGTATGTTAATACTGGGGTCATTACTGTTGCATCTTGGCAAATTGTGAGATTAGGCCTTGCTTTCATCTTTGAGATGCGGACTATAAGTTCTTTCCAATATTTTTATGTTCATCTCTTGTGAAGTTTGCCACCTTACTCCTGTCTTAGTCACATTCCATGGAAAATTAAGGGTTTTCATTAAGCTAAAGCTTCCTACTATTTTGAAAACCCAATATTGCATACTTTATTTTGTCGTCTTAAAAATTATAAATAACAATATAGGATCTGTAATAACTATTGTGTGGTCTTGTTGAGCTAATTTCAGCCAAGCTTATTTATGTCTCTGTTCTAGCTTTGTTTGATATCTATCCACTGCGAATGCAGGTCCTACTGAAGTTGGAAAGACTTCAGGCGGAGCTTACAGAGCGATGTGGTGGTCCGCCTACTGTTGCCCAGTGGGCTGCGGCTGCTGGTGTTGATCAGAAAACTTTGAGAAAGCAGATCAATTATGGTATTCTGTGCAAAGATAAAATGATTAAGAGTAACATCCGTCTAGTTATTTCTATTGCAAAAAATTACCAGGGAGCCGGGATGAATCTTCCAGATTTAGTTCAGGTATTGATTTTTATGTTCCATTTATTTTTCCTAACTTCTGAGTAAGATCAATAGAAACCATTACGAAAGATGACTAGCTGCTCCTTGTCCATCGTCTTACTATGTAATCTTATCACATGTCCTCAGGAAGGATGTCGAGGCCTGGTGCGAGGTGCAGAGAAATTTGATGCAACAAAGGGTTTCAAATTCTCCACTTACGCTCACTGGTGGATAAAGCAAGCAGTGCGAAAATCTCTTTCGGACCAGTCGAGGACAATTAGATTACCTGTAAGAAACTAAGAATTTTGGGTTACTTAAGTTTTAGAGAACTCAAATTTCCTTGTATGGGGAAAAATATCTAAGAAGATCACAAACTTAAAAATGGTTCGTCAGAACTTAATTAACAACTTTGCTTGGCTTTGACAGTTTCACATGGTTGAGGCAACTTATAGAGTGAAGGAGGCCAGAAAGCAATTGTACAGTGAAAATGGTAGACATCCTGATGATGAAGAAGTTGCTGAAGCTACTGGTCTCTCAATGAAGCGGCTTTCTGCAGTCATGTTGACCCCAAAAGCCCCAAGATCCCTTGACCAAAAAATTGGGATTAACCAGGACCTCAAACCCTCGGTACTTCAATGAAACATATCTCTTGATTGATGTCTGCACGAAAGTTTTTACGGATATGATGTATTTCATGTCTCTCCTCTCTAACAACTCAAGTTTTTAGATAAGGAGGGCATTCAATATGGTAGGAGTCATGCCAATCAAGAAGCCATGTGTTCTTTTCTCACTGTTACTCTCTTATAAAAAAGAATTTCACGTGACACAAACAGAAAGTGAAAAATAAAAATAATACCATATGTGCATGGCTTAAGCTTTTACATGTGGCCATTCAATAGCTCTGTTGCTATACTTTCCACTACGCCAACTCACTGCCATCTCTCTCTTTCTCTCTCTCTCTCCAGGAAGTGATTGCAGATCCTGAAGCAGAGACAGCAGAGGACTTGCTCCTGAAGCAGTTTATGAAACAAGACTTGTCAAAAGTTCTAGACAGTCTAAATCCAAGAGAAAAGCAAGTGATAAAATGGAGGTTTGGGCTAGAGGACGGTAGAATGAAGACATTGCAAGAAATTGGGGAGCTTATGCATGTTAGCAGGGAAAGAATCAGGCAGATAGAATCTTGCGCGTTTCGTAAGTTGAAGAACAAGAAGAGGACAAAACACTTGCAACAATATGTAATGCCATAACACACGCGCGTGCGCGTGCCTCATACCCCCATTTCGTTGAGTTAGTTCAGTAGAGGAAGAATCACCTTCATTCTTGAGGTTCACAGTCAGCTTAATGTTAGAGAATCCTGAAATTTCATTTCTCTTTTTCCTCACATCACCCACACTCTTCTACGCCATGTCAAGAATAGTTCAGAATCTTTTGTGAATAGCACATTTTTTTTGTATTACAAACTTATAAATTAATTTTGGTTTATGAAAGGGAAATTATTCAAACCATGAAGGCATCTTGTATGTTAGAAATAAAGGGGGACATTTTACTTTTAATATCGCACACACCTCCCTTCCCTGGAGTTTTGATCATTACTACTCATGTAGTCTTAAAAAGTTTTGGAATACCTTGTTTGGTATTATTTGAATACGCTTTTATCAACAGAAAACTATTCACTTTATGCAAGAAAGAAGACACTTCAACAAAATATATATATATATATATATATATATATATTAGTTGGGCTTCTCTCTCTTTTGAAAAGAATATCTAGAGTTATTTCTAAAAAAAAAAACTTTTAAATTATTGTAGCGCGATTTAAAAATTTTCGATTTGCAAAAAGAAAAAAACAAATAGCAGCTTCAAAATCACTTTTTAAATTTTTTTTTTCAAATTTATCCAAACGGGCCTCAAAAATTAGAATATAATTAAGGATGAGATACAGTTACTTACTCAAAGATTTGCTAAAATTACAAAAAAATCTCTCAAGCTTGAAAAATTATTAAAACGACCTCCGAAGTTTACAAAATTATGTAAAAATTAATGAATTATGAGAAATTCCGATATTATCCTCTTGTGAGGGAGTTGTTTCGTTTCCTAGCCTGTGGCGCGAAAATGACTCTCTCTCTCTCTCTCTCTCTCTAGTCTGTCCCCCCACAAATAGACGAGGATAAATGAGAGAAAGTTAAAAGGATTAATTCATTATTATTCTGTTTTCTTCAATTCCATGCCCCGAAAATTCTCATTTTTTTCCCAGTCCAATACTCTATCACAATTCTCACAAAAGAAATTCTTCATGCACGCATGCATGGTGGAAAAAGTGGGTTTTTTCAGGTTCTGCTGCATTTCTTCTCGTCGCCATACTTTTAAGATTATGATGCCTCCTTTTTTGTTTATCAAATCTTGCTCTGTGTGTGTGTGTGTGTGTGTTTTCGAATTGTTTGAGGGCTTTTTTGTTTTTCTTGTTATCTCTCTCGCAGTGGCTTAATTTTCCTCTTATTGTGATAATTCTTGAGTTGAGTTGTTTATATTTTTCTTAAATATATGCAGTGTTGATTATACGTGATCATATGAAGAGTGAATCATATCGGCGCAGGGGTTTCCAGGACATGATGTATATATTTCAGGACTCCACATCCAAGTTGGAGAGATTCTTGTTTCTTTTCTGGTGAAAACCTCAATTTGGTACCCACAATGTTTGATTCCAATTATAAGTCTGAATATATAGGCGGCCAAAAGGAGAAATTTGTAAGGTAATGATCTGGTGGACAATATCTCTGACTATCTGTACTGTAACATGTATCTTTATCTTTCTTTTTCGGTCTTGTATTATGTATTAATATTTGGACATCTTATTCTCCTTTTATGCAACATAAGTGAGTACAAGGCTTACGTGACGCGTAGTTATAAGTAGATTGGCAATCAGAGAGACTTGTCTTCCTAAACGAAAGAACACGGGCACCTTCTGTTGACTATGGATTTTTTTGTGAAGATGAAATTTGCACAACATGCCAAACACCGGCAATAGTTTGGTCTATAGTTGTTGAAATGTCTGTGTGTGCATGCGCGCGTGCGTGCGGTCTCTCTCTCTCTCTCTCTACCTTCCCTTCCTTGTCTCCTTTAAGTAAGACAGGTTTGAGCCCTGTGTATGGCCATCGGGATTTTCAGAGGTTCAACATGCATCCTCATTCTGATGGTGTCATTTGGTCATTTGAATACAATCAAGTCTCTCTAGGCGTTTTAAATCTATGATGATAGCCACATAATTTAATTTGCACGTAGAAATCAAATCTTATGTGTTTTCGATTAACATGGTTTACACAGTGAGGTTATCTGAATGATTACTCTCATTAGATACAAGGTTTGACTTACATGTATATCTTACAGGTTTATCGCGGTTTTTAGTATTTACGGGAAGTGCTGACCTTGAAGATCAAAATGTTTGCCTTTCATTTCACTCTTACTTCAAGAAGTTACTGGAGTGTGTGCACCTGGACCTGTGTACATTTTCCAAATTTCTATACTAGATCATTACATAAGAAATTACACACTTTTTAAGTACATGCTCTTTCACTTTAGTTCTGCCAATAACACCATAAGTGAACAGTCTTTGCCTTCATATACACTGCACACAGATGCATGTAAATTGCAGCATTAAGCAAGCACAAAATCCTCCTGTGCTCGACTATTTGATCTTTGTTATGATGGAACGTAATAGATGTACTGACCCTTTATTTGCTGGATTGGTAATTAATGAAATCAGTGCTAGAATTTGGTCAAAATGAAATATTCTTGGTTTATCATAGGTTGGGTGATTTGGACTCTTTCAGATCGGACATGGCGGCAAAGAACAGATGTGGATTTAACTTAGATGGATTGAGTAGTACTCCGGCACCTTCCAACAAAGGCAGCGCCGCATCAAAGTCATTTAAAATAGGATCTGAAGGACTTATCACGTTCGGCCGGTCACTGAGATCTAATATGACAAGAGCAGTGTTCCCAGAGGATCTCAAAGTTTCTAATATAACGATATTTGATCCTCAAGACAAGTCTCTTGTGTTTTGGAATAAGCTTCTAGTCATCTCCTGCATTTTTGCTGTGTCAGTGGATCCTCTGTTTTTATATCTTCCCGTTTTCCAAGAAGACAATATGTGCCTTCATATCCATGATAGTTTGGCATACACCACAACCACTTTGAGGACCATAATTGATGCCTTTTACATTGTACGCATGGTCCTCCAATTCCGAACGGCTTATATTGCACCTTCTTCTCGGGTTTTTGGACGAGGGGAACTTGTGATTGATCCCAGCGAAATAGCAAAACGGTATATACATCGTTATTTCTTCGTGGATCTTTCTTCCGTGCTGCCTTTACCACAGGTATGGAGAAGGCTGACAATTGATAGAACTACATATTTAAAATTAACGCGTATTTAAGTCATTATAGCGCTTGATGAAACGTTATAAGGACCATCATTGGTGTCTTTCTCAAAGATTTACCATAGATGGAGAATCCCCTTACATTAATACATACCCGTCCAAAGTAAAACTTCCGAATCCACGAGTTGTTTACATGTATACTTTACATCTTTACTGTATCCATGAGTTCTTTAAGTGTATAATTTGCATATTTCAAGTAACCTCTCCGGAGCTGAACCATGAATCCAAATCAAAAGATGTGGAAACAATATGAAACATTGAGTATGACATGTCATTTTAACTGGTATGCATGTAAGGGATTTTAATTGGTTAACAGTGAATAATTTCAGTCATTCTTCACCCGAAAAGAATAAAACAAGAATTAAAGCTGAACATACCCTCCTTCAAACAACTTTTATTGCTCCCTCTGTTGATTGGTGCATTCCTTGTCACTTTAGAGGATTTTGTGATTGCGGAGGAACTCCTTGACTGACATTTGTTTTCGATTTCTCATCATCTGCAGATTGTAGTCTGGAGGTTTTTGCAAGGAGCACAGGATTCAGATGTGCTGGCTACAAAACAAGCACTGGTGATAATTGTATTTCTTCAATACATTCCCCGGTTTGTGCGGCTTATACCTCTTACTTCCGAGTTGAAGAAGACTGCTGGTGTGTTTGCCGAAACTGCATGGGCTGGCGCAGCTTATTACTTGCTGTGGTTCTTGCTTGCTAGTCATGTAAGCAGTATATAAAAAATGTCTACCAAGTGCTGATTTTCCATTCCAGTTTTATGGAACGGTTAAATATCCTATGAATTCATTGAGCTCACATATCATTAATGGCATAACAGATTGTCGGGGCATTATGGTACCTATTAGCTATAGAACGCAAAGATACATGCTGGGCTCAGACTTGCGACGACAACGAAGGTTGTGATTCCCAGCATTTATATTGTGCTTATGGGATTGAGGACAGGAACGATTGGATAGAGTTCAGCAAGGAAGTAATTGAACCAAAATGTAAAGCAGGAGATGAAGACGATGAAGATGCATTTGAGTATGGGATATATGAGAAAGCTGTATCAAGTGACGTTCTTAATTCTGAGAAATTTGTCTCAAAATACTTCTTTTGTTTGTGGTGGGGCCTGCAGAACTTAAGGTATTTTGTTCTAACTCATTTCTCCGAAGTTAAGGTATATAATCGTTAGATAATTGAACAGTCTTAACACTTCCTAGGTTGTACATTCTTTCTATTTTCTATGTCTTTGTTATATAGCAATACAGATCCCTAGTTTGTTCCCGTTCCCAATCCATGATTGCATGTTTAAGAAACACTTTAGAACTTATAAGATTCTTCAGCTCAGCTAAGCCTTCTCAATATGCTTGTGTCCTGGAGTTCTGATAAAAATCTGTGAGATGCATTTGCAAAAGCGCTCGTAAATCTAGTTTTAGTTAGTCGGCTTATCGTTCACATCTTGTAATCATGATTAGACACAGGATAAATGACATGTTAGAGAAGCATTTGGATATCATTGCATTTTAGACTTCATTGCCCCATCAGCTAAGCGAACACATTTCCTTCCTCTGCTAGGGGTTGCTATGTAGACACAAATCACCATGTTTATGGTTCTCCTAATCTTAGAATTATGGCTCTAGAGGCACTTGTTTGTGTAATCTTAAAAGTTGGGAGTGACCCTGAGAGTCTTACATTGCAGCGAGAACTAGCAAATATGAATCTACTTGATTCACAAGGGAAGAACTTGCATCAATATGTAGATTTAAACATGGGTTTGATTCACACTACAGGTTCTGAGAAACATTACCTTTCGAAAAGAGAAAAAAACAGAATCTTTGTCTAAAAAAATGCGTTGAGAAAGGGCAAATGTATAGAACCTTTTAAGAAATGCGTTGGGAAAGGGCAAATGTATAGAACCTTTCAACGAGATGGTGCTTTTGCAACTCTCAAAATGGAAGTGAAGCTTCCTATCATTGATGGACAGAAATCTTGATTCACGTTGCAGCTGCTGCTGACAAAATTATTGCTAGATGATATGGATTTTTTTTGGCAAATAGACTAAAACTACTAGCATTAGGTGCTATTTTACACAAACTAATCTTATTTGGTTCTCTGCAGTACACTCGGTCAGGGGCTCGAAACCAGTACGTATCCTGGAGAAATTCTTTTCTGTATAGCAATAGCCATTTTGGGGCTCCTCCTCTTTGCTCTTCTCATCGGTAATATGCAGGTTTGTAGATTTCATTATTTTAATCTTAGGCTACTACAGCTAACAGAAAACATATTTTCTGAAACGCAGTTTCTCTCTTATTTATTAAATTTCCGGAAAATGTATACAAATAATATAGATCGGACTTTCTCACATAACGTTGGTTTAAACTCTAAAGAAATTGACACACTTCAACTGCTGCGTGCTAAATTTAGAGAAACTTTGTATTTGGTACAGACGTATCTTCAGTCTCTCACAGTTCGGCTGGAGGAGATGAGGGTTAAAAAGCGCGACTCTGAGCAGTGGATGCGTCACAGAGTACTACCACCAGAGCTCAGGGAAAGAGTGAGACGCTATGACCAATACAAATGGATGGAAACCAGAGGAGTTGATGAGGAGAGCTTGGTCCAAAACCTGCCCAAGGACCTTAGAAGAGATATCAAGCGTCATCTCTGCTTAAATTTGGTTAAAAGGGTAAGTACGGTTTGTCATCGAAAATTATATGGCAAGTCTATTGGTTAATAGGAATTTATGCCAATGGAATGTATTTATGGAAAAAGAACTTTCTCCACTAGGATCTTAACATGTTCTGGTGTATAGGTGCCTCTTTTTGCAAACATGGATGATAGACTGTTGGATGCCATTTGTGAAAGACTTAAACCTAGTTTATACACAGAACGTACATACGTACTTCGTGAAGGTGACCCAGTTGATGAGATGCTCTTCATTATCCGTGGTCGACTGGAGAGTGTGACCACTGATGGTGGGAGGTCTGGTTTCTTTAACCGTGGTGTCCTGAAAGAAGGTGATTTCTGTGGAGAGGAGCTCCTCACGTGGGCTCTGGATCCAAAATCGGGATCTAACTTGCCACCTTCTACTCGTACTGTGAGAGCTCTGACAGAAGTGGAGGCATTTGCTCTAATAGCAGATGAGCTGAAATTTATCACTAGTCAGTTTAGGCGTATTCACAGCAGACAGGTTCAGCACACCTTCCGGTTCTACTCTCAGCAGTGGAGAACTTGGGCCGCCACCTTTATTCAAGCTGCATGGAGGCGCTATTCCAGAAGGAAAAATGTAGATCATCATCAGAAAGATCCTGAAGATGAAACTGAACATGAACAGGATTATAAGAGTTCAGAAGAAGAGGAAGAAGACGAGGATGATGACACAGCTGCATTGATACCTGGCACTACTTCTTCTTCTTCAGCAAGATTCGGAGCAACAATGTTGGCATCAAGGTTCGCAGCTAATGCTCTGCGTAGAGTAAGGTCTCGTGCGAGTTCTAGTAAGACCATAAAATTGGCCAAGCCACCCGAACCCGACTTTACTGACGACTAGCTAGCTTAACTTCTCTTATGCTGTGTCTTATGGTTTCCTAGTGAGATAGATACTAGACTCTTATGTTTCCTACACATAGTTAACATACACAGATTCCCCTCCCATCCCCAAAAGAAAAGTTATAATCTTTTACAGCCTCTATGTACACTGAAATTTTGGGTTGAAAATCTGAAGTTGTGGTGTTTTTAGTTGTGTCCCAAAAATGACCTTAAACGTCCTGTCCAACGTTTTTTATCTACAAGTTACGCTATCCAATTCTGTTCTAGCTTCAATAACATTACTAGATGTGATTACTTTTGTTAAGATCTTTCTTGGATAAACGGATAGATTACTGATTATCCACCTAGTAGGATAATGCTTGGGACCAAGTTGATATGTAGAGATAAATCCCACTTCATAATTGATAATATTTAAAACGAAAAAAAAAAAGAAAAAAAAAAAAGGTGCAGTTCATAATTTAAAACCCAGCTGTTGGGCAGTCTCACTTTCATGCCTCATATGGGTTAGATTATATCAGAGGGTAGAGAACATGGATTTTGAGTTTTGGAAGTATCCCAAGTAAATAAATATCAATGCAATGGTATCCTTTTTTCAATTTGGTAATTGAGTTCTTATATGAAGACTTGTTACACCAAGGCTATCTTATTCAAGTCCATAATTTCATCAAAGAATCAAAGACTCTACTCTGTAAAGTTCAAAAATAGCGTATTTTGATCAAAAGCATCATACAAAGCTATTGATGAAACTTCTCAATCCTCCCAACAATGAACATTTACCATGATTGCCTCAAAATTGTGCTACCCTACCATGGTGATCACAATGAACTAAGCTCAATCTGAGAAACAAGAACTTCGAAAGATTACCCAATGAGAACATAAATTACATGGCATGAGACAAATCCAAGAAAGAAATTGTGGGGGTCAAACTAATTTTTTGGTATATTTTTACCCACAATTTTTGCTGGAGTAATCCGAAGAAGATTTCCTGGCTTACCAGGAACAGCTCCCTTGATCATCACTACATTGAGGTCATTGTCAATCTTGACAATCTTCAGCTTCCGTATCTTCGTCTGGGTGCCTCCCATTCTCCCGGGCATTTTCTTGCCCTTGTACACGTGTCCGGGAGTAGTCCCTGCACCAATGGATCCAAGTTGTCTATGGCTCTTGGACCCGTGACTCATAAGACCCCTTTTGAAGTTATGCCTCTTGATTCCACCTGGTAAAACTAGCTAATTAGCCTCAATGTGAACTCTAACTAGCAGTTCAAAAGGTACATGCTGATTCAAGATCAGCTTCAATATCAACTCTAAATAGGAGTTCAAAAGGTACATACTGACTCAAGATCAGCTTCAATATCAACTCTTTAAGTCTAAGCAGGACTTTACTGGTCTAGGCTGATGCAAGATTACCTTTCAATATCAACTCTATACAGCAGATTATATTCAAGATCAGTTTCAACCAACTCTAACAATCAGAATCCCAGTTATATGCTAATTCAAGATTAGGTAACCTATTAATGGCCCCTTCAACATGAAGAAAAATGATAGTATCAAATTTAATCCCTGTTCCCTTTTTTGAACAAGCAACGAGTAAAGCTGGTATCGATCAAGAAGCTCATAAACACAAGCATGGCAAATTTTAACCCAAAAACAAGCGAATAAATCCTACCTTGAAACCCTTTTCCGATGGTAGTCCCAGAAACATCAACCAAATCTCCTTGTTTAAAGAGCTCCTCCACTACCAGCCGTTGATTAGGCTCGAAACCCTGAACCGCTTGCAGCCTAAACTCCTGCAAGTGCCGCAGCGGAATAATCCCGGATTTTTCCAAGTGCCCTAGCTCCGGTTTCGTCAATTTGCGGTCACGGACCCTGCGGTAACCTACTTGAACCGCGTCGTAGCCGTCGGTGGCCTCGGTCTTCACCTGAGTGACAATGTTGCCCTCACGGAATCCGACAACGGTGACGGGAATGACGGCGCCAGAGGAATCGAAGTAGGACATCATCCCTAATTTGGTGCCCATGACGCCTACTCCGGCCTCCATTGAGGCGGAGATAAGCGGGGGTTTGTATGAGGAGGAGGAGGAAGAGGAGGCATTGAGGGAGAGGGAGGAGAGGCGTTTGATGGGGAGGCGGAGGAGGAAGGAGGAGACGGTGGCGGTACCGGTGGCGGAACAGGAGAAAGGCTTGCCGGTGGGGATAGTGGTGGAGAGAGAAGAGATTGACATCATGAGAGAGAGAGAGAGAGAGAGAGAGAGTAAAGAGTGAAGTTTTGGTTTTCTTATCCACAGCCGGGAAGATAGAGAGCAGGATTGTCTGCTTTGCTGTGTATTACTCCGGAGATGCAGAGGAGGGAATGTGCTGTTTTTCAGCGCAGTGCTCCAGCAACCGATAAAGGATATAAACTATAGAAGAATAGGTTGGAGTTGAACCATGAAATTTGTAATAAAAAATCAAATATTTAAAATAATATTGTATAACAAAGTAGGAAAAATTGATGATATGTAAAAAAAATTAAAAATTCTACGGATATTGATAAATAAATTAAAAATTATAGCACTATTATATATTAAAAAAACTAAATTAATAGAATATATAATGTTGCTTTTTTTTTTAAATTTATGTTTTATTAAATATTAATATAGAATATAACTATGTAGTTTTGTTATACAGTTACGTATACGTGACTTTGAAGAGTAATGAAACACTCCATGGTTGATGTTTAACAAATAATTATACTTGTAACCGAATGCAATATATACAAATCAAAATATATTTTTGGTCAAACTATGTGATCTAACGCATATTATGTTGTAGTCTATTACCAGTACCACCAATATATTAAACAATTAATTCATAAATAATGTAAAATGTAACTATTTCATAAATAAATAATAATCCGACACTAGTAATTTTCCATCACATAACTATTGCAGATAATATGTAAAACATCTACTGTTTTCTCAAGACAAATCACAATCTCTGCTTTTCGGAGTAATTCAACATAGGACTGGCTTATTGGTTGTAGAGGCTAGTTTCTTTGTTTTCCTCGTTAACAAGGATAGTGTAAAAATGGGTGTTCCTAAGTCTAAACATAAACCAAAATTCATTACAACAAATTCCCAGCAGTGATTTACTTTCATATTCCTGTTGATGAAGCTACAAGGATCCCCCCCTCATAGGTCTGCTTGGGTAGTAATAATCTGTTGAAGAGAGAGTGCATTTAAGTTATTAGAAGCATACCATTTATGAAACTGTCTAAATTTCAGATCTATTACCTTATTTTCCAGCACCGCACCATCGGGAATTACTATCTTCATACCCGGTCTAGCATTGATGCGCACTTTGCCCTATGGAAAATCAAAATGAAACAGAAATACATAAAGGAAACATCTTGAGAGATTGAGTATATCGATATTGTTCACAGCATGTTCCAACACTTTCTATCTGTATGTCCGGCTGTGTTACCTTAAGAGTAATACCAGTTCCAAACCAAACATCACCGGTAACCTTCAAGCTGTCTAGCCCGAGAATACTAGGAATGGACTTGAAGCGTCTTTGGAAGTCATTGACCTAAGAAGGGAGGAGAAAGGATTAGGGAACTCTAAGTACAAGCAAAAGAAAAGGAATTAGGCGACAGCTCCGAATTCAGAAAGCAGTACATTTTCAAATTCTGGTCCTAATTCAATGGATGGGTCAGCGGGATTTTCTCGAGCTGTATTTCTGGTCAGGGTGCCCTCTACAAAGGTGTACATATCTGACTGCATAAGCAAAAAATAGTTGTAAATACATGCTAACAACTAACATATTAAAAAATATATAAAACAAGACTCCAGCTGGGACATAGTATTAACCTGTAGCAGAAATAGGTCTGACGTTGTTTCAACTGGAAGATATCTTGATCTAGGAACATTTAAAGCAAAATGTTGATCAAACAGCTGAAAGATACAAGAAAAAGTAGCAGTTAGGAATGCAGCAACATTGTACAACAAAAATGCATAAAACATGAAACAAAAATCAAAACATGTCCTGGATAAAGAACGAAGTTGCTTGAGAAATATGGCAGCAACAAATGTTTTATGTAATAAATTGTTAAGATATAAGTGAGGCCATATTTGTCTGGACGAGCATTTTAGAATTAAAACATTTGCTACCTCAGAAATTGTCAAATGCTCTTTTGCAGTACGTCTTTGCACAAGGCTTTCTATAGAGTTAATATTCATCCACCTGCCAAAGGTTGGGGACTGATGAGAGAGGAAAGAAGTAGGGGACTGATGAGAGAGGAAATAAGTAGCTTCTTTCCTTTTGAAAAGGAAAAAGAAGTACCCAAAAGGAATGACTTACATCGTGTCAGTGAATTTCCAGTTTTTCTTCTCCGTTGGAATCTTTATGATGCCCATAAGAGAAACAATAAAAAGATGACTGTCAAAATCCTGTGGATTCCAAAAAGCTACAGAAAATACTGACAGAATTTTTATCAACAAGGTAAACCGGGCAATGGCTAACACAAGTTCGCGAGTTTCTTCAATACAGTAAAAGCAATACCAATTCAAATCATATTACATGGAGCAGACTGTTTGATCTGATCCAACTTCAACATCCCAAGACGTGTTTCACCTCGAGTTTAAGTATGACCAATTTAACAACAGAAAAGCACAGGATCAACTTTCGATATGACAGATCAAGATATGGCAATGTCAACTCTTAACAGTTCTAACAATAAGAAAGAAAATTCAAGCTTAAACACTGTAGTTTTTCCAACAAAATAATCAACTACGTAATTCTGATATGCAAATAAAATACTTGGAAACTTCAATCATTAATTGCTATGTCAGGAAACAGAGCTTTGCAGGACAGTCCAGCCGGCGTGCTCACGGACCCTCCTGGTATAACAATCTTAAGCTCAGTTTCCAATTACCATATCCCATAAATTGACTGTGATCTCCTTGTTGCAGCTTGTCCATATCATAGGAGTATCATTGAGTATTGACCTTTTGCTATCAGTATTAGTGCCTTAAAATGGATGTTTTTATGCTGTTTGAGTACGCAATCTTCTAAATGTACTCTCAAAGAAGTCCAAAGGCTTTGGTCTCTCTAACTTAGGCTTCAGAAAACTGTTTCTAACCTCACCAAAAACTAGCACTTAATTTTTGAAGGAAAAACTGCATTGCATCCTAAAATAACAAAGAATACTGAACTTTGGATAGATGTGAGACTTCAAATATGCATAATAAATGTAAACATAACCAACCGGAGCATCTTGTTCATCTGATGAAAGTTTACTGTCTTCTAACCCCGAGGATTTAGGCATCACCTGCATATATGAATATTTAGAAGCAGTTACAAACAAAAGCAGAAGGCAAATCAGAAGACTTGTTAGCATACCTCCAGGCAAAACTCAATATTGCTCTGAATCAGATGATTTAAGATTTCTAGAACCCTGCATTAAGGAGCTCCATCATAATTATCAAACTTATTGTTATATGCATTATTGTTATATGCAGGAGTCCCAGATACAAAAGTCATGCAAGCTTAAGGTTAAAGCAAAGGTGCAACAATTGAGAATGTGTTATGATCATAACAAGGATACTGGGGTCAAAGACATGAGCAAGATTATCCGAACTCAACATCAGGATATACTCTTTGCCCTGTTGGAAAATGAAAAGCTTATCAGAATTAATCATTAATTGGCGTCCCAAGAAACAGCATAAACAAGTTCTTTGAAAGTTTTGCTCAAATAAAACATGGGACAAGGGATGAAGGTTTCTAACCTGTGATAATAGTATATCCAATTTTCCACTTTTCATCAGCAGAAGGAAGACCTCAGCAAGATTGAAGCTATCCCTTCACATGTAAAAAAGGAAAACTCAACAGAGTAGATGAAATAGACATAACCAGCTAGCAAGAAACATATGAAGAATCAGAGAAGCTTTCATTAAAATATTTTTCCTCAGCTGCATTATGATAGGAAACAAATGTCCAGCAAGCAATCAAGCCTGTATAAACAAATAAATGATCCCATATTCTACGTATTTCTCCTATGGGTGTGTGCTGCATTCCTCAGTGTGCTTCGTGCTCCTTGTTTGGAGGGAGGGGTTGGGGGGTTTGGTCGTCATTTGTTTGTGATCATAAATGTCTCATGTGAGCAGCCAGGTCAGAAGGATCACTACAAGGGACATTATCTTTCCCCTAGATAGCAAGGGTTATATTGTAGCACCCCTTCTGCAGTTAAGGGAATGTTATCGTGGTCCTCAAACTATAATTCAATCTTGGAAAGCTGGAACTGAAAAATCAAGAGCAATACTCATTGAGATAATTAGAAATCCCATAAACATATATCTTTTTCGATATTACATTTTACAGGTGGAGTTTTTGGTCATAACGATTTTCATTTTTAACAAATCAAAATGTCCAAAACCCCAATGATGGATCTGCATGAGTAACAACATTAGATTCACGATTTTAAATGCCAAAGCTAGCAAAATATTCCAAACTCTAAAAGGTCTTTCCTCAAATAATTTTTTGACCATCACTAGCACATTATAAATATCATGACCTAATGAAATTCTCCACACACTTCCAGAGCAGGAACCAGGCTACTTTGCTCAAGAACTGAAGTAGAAGGTCGAAATACACTTCGCATTCCACTACTCCAGCACAATACATACATACCCTCATATAACATATAACAAACTATGAAGTAGTTACCTTGGACAACACTCAGAGGTTGTAAAGTAAATAGTTGTGAAAAAACAACTAAATTTTGAAATAATAACGAGAACCAGAGAAGCATTTTCTGAATATGTGGTGAACTAGAAATATCCAACTGCTAAATAATAATCAGTCACATACTAAGATTGCCTCCAGCAAACAAGAGCTACTTGACTGTGCAGTCATAGGAATTGGGAAAGTTTTGACAATTAACCTATAAGAATAATGGTACAAGTAATGTATGAACAGAAACGGTGAAAGCTGTTGTAATGCATGAACAGATATGATGAAAGCTATCTTTCTGTTACTACAGAACAATAACTATTTTGTCCCAAGAGATTCAAAAATTTAACTAGAATTCAAATGTTCAAGGTAGCATAATTCTTTCTGTTTTTATTTTTCAGAAAAAGGTAGGAAATAACATACATTTCATCCTGGTTATTTTTCAATCTTGCTGTGGGAGGCACAACGTCATTAGCATTTTCTAGGTGATGCTCACTCTGTAAAATAAAATGTTAGGTATCCAGATATAAGTTAAACATAAAGCTTAAGAAAATAATACAGATGCTTCTAATAAATCAAAATGTACATGCATAAAGTATCAAAACATAGAACCTGTATAACAGAATGAATGTTCTTATTCGAGTGCTTCTCCAAGACCTACCATCAAACAAGGAGCAAGTATTATTTTCCAACAAAAAGCCAACTTTAGCTGAATATACAAGAACATTTACCTTCAATACACCCTCATGCACATTGACTGCATTCACCAAAAGCAGTGGAATATTGCATCCATACTTTCCATTGAGAGCCTATAAACAGGAAGAGAAGACACTCTGAATCACACTTTGCAGAGACTGTGAAGAGCTACCAACAAATACTGAAATGCTCGATTGCACCCAAATAAACCAAGGGAGTGGAATATGACCTCAATTTGATTGATTATGGCATCGAGGCATGTCAAACCGCCACTGATTTCCATGACACACCTACATCATATACAAATGCATTTGAGAAGCTAGCATAGATATTTGAGCACAGAGAGGGGTCATATGAACATGTTAAGTTATACTTAAATAATAAGCACTTCAACTTAACCGTTCCTGTACACGAGAACCAAGACATAAAATGGCAATGAATTAAAGCCACAGACCAGACACCAGTTCAGAAGTAATCACTGAACCATCAATTTTTCAATAGAAAGATGTGTGTGTGTGTGTGTGTGTGTGTATTTTGCATCTCAGAGAAGTACTTACTTGGGGCCACTAAAGCCAATTTTAGTACCCAGGCTACCATTAAACTTCAATACAACAAGCCTGTCCAAAAGCTGCTTAGTTTCCGAGATATCTGTAGAAGATAAAATACAATATAGATTAACAGAATCGGCTAGTTTTAAGTCAAGGAAACTGAAGTGGGATATTAAAACCAAGTATAAAATCTGTTTCTTTTCTATTTGCTAAGGGCTCATAATGATCATCAAAGACATAAAATTTTATTGATAGTAATTCAGTTGGAGTTCAAATAGAACATGTACTACCCAAAATAAATAACTAAATAAATAATTCTAACTTGAACAAACAAAAAGGTTGATAAAAAACTGACTTTTCCTTTCAAGAAAGTACTAAACTTATATAATTCAAAAGATACAAAACACGATTGCAATGATATATTAAAATAACATTTGGATGGCAAAAGACAATGGGTAAATTGATCAATTAAATTCTGAGAAAAAATGTCTGGTTAACAAAATTTCGTTTTGAAGTTACTTTTGAAAAAATGCACCAAAACCTACATATTACTTTTTTAAATGTCCTAATGCTTCACAAACATGCACCGTGAAATTTTCATGACTAGACTATCCCATTACCCAATCTGTGAAATGGAATGAATTAACACAAGGATCAGAACATGAATGAAACAAAAAAATTTCCAATATACCTATTCAGCATATTACCAAGAGAAATATATCTTTTTGTCCAATGGGAAGGAAAAGAACACTAATAATCAGTCTATTTACCCTCAGGAATGGTCTGTAAGCTTTCATATGGAAAGACAAATTTCTTGGTCGACCTAGCAGTCTGGTCATCTTGTTCAACATTTGCCCTGGCACATGCAAATTGCACAGGAGTAACTACTAAGTACAAGCTGAAATTCAATTAAATGGAATTGGAAACCAAATTATGTGAGCAAGAGCCGAACAACATTACTTATCAAATTTTCAAACTTAATATCAGAAACTAAAAGAGAATCACTTCAAATTGTTTGTGAAAGAAAAAAAATAATGAATTTACTTCAATGAATAGACAAAATCCAAATTCAATACCCACCATAATACAAATATCTTTACAATAATACAACGAAAATAAAAACATGTTCTTCATGACATGATCAAAAAAGAAAAATGCCATCCAGAGCCCACAGCAATATATCACTGGAATATACTGAACTCACAAAAAAAACCTCAGTACTCCAACAGACTTGTCAAAATCATAATAACACACATCTCCAGTAGATTATTGGCAAACAAAAAGCAAAAAAAATAAAAAAAATAGGAACTTGTTTAAAACCTTAATCAAACATCGACAACGAAAACTTAGTCACAGACACCCACACACTATCTGCTAATAAAGAAGCTTGAAATTGCAACTGATGGAATATGAATAAAGTAGACCTAAAACACCAAATGTACCCCCCACAGGCTCAGCATTTCAACTACATAAAACTTAAAAGCAGAAATCTAATCGAGAGACAAAGAGCAGATTGAGCATGATCCATTTAAAACTAAAACAGGAATTAGTGAGCAAAAATTCTTATACTGTGTTATCGATTTCTCATCCTTCTCAGTCAAGGCCTCCTTCTGCTCTTTCAAGATGGTCTTGGTGATCAGATTGCAAAACAAATACACAAACTCTACTGAATCATTAGCCGGTACAGGATATGTTATCCTCTTATAAGTATCCCAAGGCATGCTCGAATCAACCAGCCCAACAATAGGAATCTGCAGCCTGTAAGCTTCCTGAATCACCGAACTCTTCCTCTCCGTGTCGAAAATCACTATACAATCCGGAGCCTGAATGGCACCAAGATTCAACTTTTTGTTCCTTCCACGAAACTTCTTTGGACTCGAACTGTTTGTTAAAAAGCCTCCAAGACGCCAGGTAGTGTCGTTCTTGATTCCGACGGTTTTCGTCATCTGGGCTATGATTTCATCGAAGAGGGCATTCGTGTTGACAAATAGGAACCGCGCATTATTGCGGGCCAAGTGGCCAATGAAGTTGCAGGCGTTGCGGAGGCAAATCAGGGTCTTGTCGGAATCAATGATGCTGACAGAGTTGCGGGTGCCCTCGGAGAAGATTTTGAAGTGGTGGGCCGTCACGCGGCGGCCGATGTGAGCATTTGTGCTCAAGAGTTTCTGGATTACGACGGAGTGGAACGACATTTTGAAGGGGAACTGGAGAGTGTTTTGGTTGAATTGGAGTTATTTCAGTTATTGATCCTAGATCGCCATGAATGAGTCTGTGTGTGTGTGTGTGTTTATATGGCCTGGTACTGTGTGTTGGTGTGTGTTAATGGCGGAGGAGAGAGGAGGGCTGTCGATTGTCGACAGTGGAGTGGCGGGGTTTAAGGGGCGGCGAGGAGCGGAGGAAAATGATGAATAAGAAAATGAAAAACAGGGCGGAAAATTTGTTCATCCGACCTTTCAAGTTTTTTTTTAATTTAATAGCCCTTAATTTATTTTTTCCTTTTTTTTTAAGTCAAATATCTGATGTGGCATAATTTAAAGGTCAATTAAGTGAAACTAACAAATTTAGAGTTGAACGGGGGTCAAATTGTAAATAAATAAATTTATAACTTATATGATATCGATCAAACGATCGTGTGCGTTATGTGCTTAATAGTTGCTTGATCGATCAAAATAATCGATTGATCGATCACTATATATGTTGATCGATCAACACAATCGATTGATCGATCATTTATGTCGCTTAATCGATCATTTTTTATCGATTATTATGTATCGTTTGAGCGATTGTTATTCATCGATCACATATCGCTTAAGCGATATAGCATGTTTATGGAGCGATATGCTATGTCGATCGAGCGATCTGGCATGTCGATCGAGCGATCTGGCATGTCGATCGAGCGATATGTCATGTCGATCGAGCGATCTGGCATGTC
This sequence comes from Petrea volubilis, assembly GCA_026212405.1. Classification (NCBI taxonomy): domain Eukaryota; kingdom Viridiplantae; phylum Streptophyta; class Magnoliopsida; order Lamiales; family Verbenaceae; genus Petrea; species Petrea volubilis. The sequence goes on from JAOWBU010000077.1 coordinate 30,427, forward strand.
GATCGAGCGATATGCTATGTCGATTGAGCGATCTGCTATGTCGATTGAGCGATCTACTATGTCGATTGAGCGATCTGGCATATCGATTGAGCGATCTGGCATATCGATTGAGCGATATGGCATGTCGATTGAGCGATATAGCATGTCGATTGAGCGATATATCATGTCGATTGAGCGATATAGCATGTCGATTAAGCGATTAAGCGATATAGCATGTCGATTAAGCGATATAGCATGTCGATCTGGCATGTCGATTAAGCGATATAGCATGGACGGGGGTCGAATTGTAAATAAATAAATTTATAACTTATATGATATCGATCAAACGATCGTGTGCGTTATGTGCTTAATAGTTGCTTGATCGATCAAAATAATCGATTGATCGATCACTATATATCTTGATCGATCAACACAATCGATTAATCGATCATTTATGTCGCTTAATCGATCATTTTTTATCGATTATTATGTGTCGTTTGAGCGATTGTTCTTCATCGATCACACATCGCTTAAGCGATATAGCATGTTGATTGAGCGATATAGCATGTTGATTGAGCAATATGCTATGTCGATCGAGCGATCTGGCATGTCGATCGAGCGATCTGGCATGTCGATCGAGCGATCTGGCATGTCGATCAAGCGATCTGGCAGCGATCTGGCTTGTCGATCGAGCGATCTGGCATGTCGATCGAGCGATATAGCATGTCGATCGAGCGATCTGGCATATCGATTGAGCGATATGGCATGTCGATGGAGCGATATGCTATGTCGATTGAGCGATCTGGCATATCGATTGAGCGATATGGCATGCCGTTCAATCATTTGGGGATATATGTAGATCAACTTTGAGTTTTGTATGGTCTCATCTTATAAATTCAATAAATAACTACATTGTTCCCATATAACTTCAAAGTTTGTTGTATATACTTTGGCCAGTATGACCACAAGTTGTGATCGTTATATGAAAAATTGATATAATTTTACCAATTACAGTGTAAAATATCATATTTCATTTTTTTAATGATATAAGTAACTAGATTCAAAGAAAATAACTAAAATCTCTTGGCATTTTCCATGTTATGTGCATAATCATTTGAAGCAATCATATTGCGTTACTCAAGCGATATGTGTCAAATACTCATGATCAATTGTCAGATTTTTTCAAGCGATCATTTGTAATTTTTCACTTTTAGGCCCGTACAAATGGATTTTATATGTAGATCAACAATTTAGAGATGTGTGCAAGACAATTTTGAGTTTTGTATAATCCCATCTCATGAATTGGATAAACTAGATTGTTCCCATATAACTTTAAAGTTCATTGTATATACTTTGGCCAGTATGACCACACGTTTTGATTGTTATATGAAAAATTGGTATAAGTTTACAAATTACAACGTAAAATATGATATAACTTCTTAATTAATTGTATTTACTATAATCCTAATGATTATAAAACATAACCACTATCATGAGAAATGTGTATAATTTGACAAAATGAAGTTTAGAATTTGACCATTTATTATTTTAACACTATAATATATCCACAATATATGTTTAATTTCTCATTTACAAGAAAATTAGTTAAATTTTCTTATATTTTTTTCGTTTTAGGTCAATTGATATTTAATGTCCCTTAAGTAATAGTTTGTAAAATATACATGATCGCTTAATCGATCACTTGATCGCTTAATCGATCACTTGATAACTCAAGTGATCGCTTAAGCGATCACTTGATCGCTCAAGCGATCTTCGATTCAATTCTTTTTACCTACCCACCCACAGTCAATCCCCAAACCAAAAACATGACAGATACAGAAAAAGGAAAACCCACGCACAAACACGCACACACACATCAAATTAAACGATAAAAGTTGGTTAAAATTTCAAATTGAAGACATCATTTGCTAGCCCATCATGAGAGGAGTTGATTTGTGAAAAAAAAATGTGAATTTTTGGTCGGAGGCGGTGGAAAGGGCAACAACAAAGAACACACTCCGTTGCCGTCATTTTACCACCTCTAGCTAGAATTTCTCAAAAAATTTTCCATTAATTAACTCCTCTCAACATGGGCAAACTGATTCTTTGATTAATTTTGAAATACAATTAAATTTGAGTTGTTAATTTTGCTTATATTTGTGCGGTTTATGAATGTATTTTTGTTTCTTGTTCCTTTTTTTTGTTTTAGGGATTTTTTTGCAATTCAATTGATTTTGAGGGTTAAAATATAAACGTTAAAGGTTAAACAAATATTTACTTAAACTCTATTTAAGTTTAATTGGCTATTAATTAAGATTAATAAATAAAAGGGCTATTTATCTCAAAATTAAAACTTGAAGGCTATTTAATTAAAAGTGAAACTTGAAAAGGCTATTTAACAAAACTCCCCCCAAAACAGGGTGCAACATCTGCTGGGTAAGGTGCAACTATCAACGCCCAACGAATCGGAAGGGGCTTGAAGGGTTTTAAATTTCGTTTCTTTTTATTACATATATTTTATTATTATGTTTTTTTAAAAATTACTAAAACCCCTAAAAATTATTTTTCGTATCTAGAGAACCAATAAATAAAATTTTCAATCCTGTAAACTCATATCATCAAATTTTCATTCTAAAAAACCAAATCATTCACTTTTAACTTAACCTTTTTTGTGGGACAAAATTATCCTTAAAATCATTTTAAATAATTTCAAAAAAATTATATAAAAAAAAATATTCAAAAAAAAAAAATATATATATATATATATATATAAAATCAAAAATGATTCATTAAGTTGTTTTAGTATAAAAGGTGGAGGATAATTCAACTAAAAAATTGATTGTTGGGCTTTTTGGAATGAAAAAAATGGCGGAACGCATTTATAAGAATGAAAAGTAATTTAACGGGTTTTTTAGATATAAAAATTTATTTTGAAGGCTTTTTGTTTTTTTTCCTATTTTTTTTTTTGTTTTTGGGTACAAATATTATGATATATATTCCTCTTGCTTTTTAATTTCTACACAAGAATTTATTCAATTTATAAGAGCTTTATTTTTCAATTTTTTAGTATTTAACGGATTGGTGTGCGATGTTTTTATCTTTTATGGATTAGAAAAAGTTAAAACGTCCTGATAATTTCAGGGTACATTTAATTTTTATTAATTATCGTCCTTTTATATTTTTATGTTGTTTTCGATTTTTGTAATTCATAATTTTTTTTAAGAAACTCCCCCCTCCGCCAAACCACACACCCCCCCCCCCCCGGCCCAAAGTATAATCAAAATTGAAATATTATATTGTGTTGTGGATTTGTTATTCACTTTCAGTTTATTTATGTTTTAATTTAGAGCAATGAGAACGGGATGGGAATGATTGCGAGAAGTGCGATGGGAGGGTGCACGTGTTGGATGTCAATTAGGATACGAGGTCCGTGCAATCTGCCGCACGCAAAGCAATATATATGGCGGACTCTCGGGGCTGGCCTAACATTTGTTTGGAGGGCAATAGTCTTAACATGATTACTATGCTAGGTTCATCGGATGAGACTTGTCCCTAGTGGGGAACATATACATTTGGTTTGGAACTTGCTTTTGAACTGTGGTAATGTAATATTATCACATATTAGCTGTTGAGGCAATCGTGTTGCCCACAATTTAACTAAGAACGTGTATTCCTTTGAGGAGAATATCGTGAATATTTCTATCTTCGCATATCATTATGTATTAGATGACTCTTTTGGTTGAGATTAATAATATTTTTTGTTCAATTTCACAAAACAACTATGCATTTAGTTCATAATCTTCTAATTAAAAGGATTACCATTCATCATTATCTTTGTAGTCTCATTCCTAACAATTCCACAAAATGCTAAGTAATTTTGAATGGATGCACCAATATAATTGGAGAGCATATAAATTGTTTATGATAAATGGCATATAATATTATGGATATTGACATTGAGATAATAATACTTTATTTTCCAAACAAGTTCATTCTAGGAGACAAAAGGCCTAATAGTATTTTTGGATCTAGACATATTGATATCGAGAGATGACCGGCTCTAGAACGATGTTAGCTCCAGTTAGTATACTATGGAATTCTAGAGAGCAATTACCGAATTCTATATGGAAAGCAGTGATGAATCAGTGATCCGTGGTGCAGAGGACAGATTAAGATGATAGCTGAACAAAAATACAGAGAAGAGAAGAGAGAACAAGAGAGAAAGAGAGAGAAGAGAGAGAGAGAGAGACAGTTGAGAAGAGGGAAACAAGTTCGTTACATTCAGACTGAGCCAGAAAAATTACAGCTGGGTCACTTAAAAAGGAAAGTAAAACAATATTAACTAACAATAATCAGAACTAATCGTAATCAAGAATAAAAAACACGTTTCCTCATTTCAGCCGCCAAAACGACGCCGTCCAACTTATAGAGTCGTGATTTATGAAAAAGGCGCATTTTCCTTTCCCTTGGTTCATAACATTGCCGCCCCCTCAAGATGAGTCTTGTCCCCAAGACTCCAATTCAGGAAATTGCTTCGTGATAACATAGTAATCTTCCCACGTGGCCTTCTCAACTGGAAGATGAGACCACTGGATCAGCAGCTGGGGAACTGGAGTGTTGTTACGCTTAACCATACGTCTGTCTAAGATAGCACAAGGTTTCAGCAAGAGGTGCTCCTCCACGTCAAACATGGGCAAAGTGGCAGTAACTCGGTCAGAAGATCCCACGCGTTTTTTGAGCAAAGAGATGTGAAATACAAGATGGATGCGCGCTGAGTTGGGTAGTGCTAACCTATAAGCTACATCACCAACCCTTTCTAGCACCTGAAAAGGACCCGCGAACTTGGGGTTGAGCTTCCAAATGGGGCTGTTCCTGATAGAGTGTTGACGGTATGGCTTGAGCTTCAAATAGACCCAATCACCCACCTGAAGTTATAGTTCTCTACGCCCTCTATCTGCAAACCGCTTCATCCTTTCTTGCGCCCTGCGAAGTTGAACTTTAATATGTTGCTGCATAGTGTACCTCTGCTTCAGTAAATCTTCTACGCCTCCCATAGTCGCTCGAACGTAGGTGTCCAAAGTGAGATATGTGGGCTTATACCCATACAACGCCTCAAAGGGAGACATTCCCAAAGCTGTGTGGTAATTAGTGTTGTACCAAAATTCAGCTAAAGCCAACCATTTAGTCCATTTCTTTGGAGCAACACCAGTCATGCAATGGAGGTAAATCTCTAGACATTGGTTCACTCGTTCCGTCTGTCCGTCAGTTTGGGGATGATAGGCGGTGCTCATTAGCTGCTGCACTCCCACCAACTTGAGTAATTCCTTCCAGAAGTTGCTAGTAAAAAGTTTGTCCCTATCAGAAATCACACTACGAGGAAGACCATGCAATTTATAAATGTTATCAATAAAAGTGTGTGCTAAGTGTAAAGCTGTAAAGGGATGCGAGAGGGATACAAAATGTGCATATTTAGTGAATCTGTCGACTACCACCCAGATCACCGTCTTCCCATCAGAATTAGGCAATTGCTCAATGAAATCCATAGTAATCTGTTGCCAAGCTTGGTCTGGTACAGGAAGAGGCTGCAATAGACCTGGCACCCTGCTGGTCTAATGCTTACACAATTGACACACCTCACATTCTTGCACAACGTCCTGCACCAGCGCACATATTCCTGGCCAAAGAAACACACTTTGGACTCGCTGAAATGTGCCCTGCACTCCAGCATGCCCACCACTGCTAGAGGTGTGTATGTGGTGGATCACCCTCCTCCTCAGGTCAGTATGTGCCCCCATATATATTCTCCCCTTATACCTAATGATTCCTTCATGAAAAGAATAGAATGACAGGTTATAGAAAGGTGAGGCAGCTTCCAATATGGTCACCTGAGCTTGGGAGTCCAGCTCATAACTATCTTGTAACTCTGTCATCCATAGGGGTTGGAGCATGGTAATCGTTAGACAGGCCCCATCCGGCATGAATTTTCTGGACAAAGCATCAGCGGCTCGATTCTCCACCCCTTTTTTGTATTCTATAGTATAGCTATAACCCAACAGTTTAGTTAAGTATTTATGCTGAAGTGGAGTGGAAATTTTCTGCTCCATCAAGTACTTAAGACTACACTGATCAGTCTTGATGACGAATCTGTCATGGAGCAAGTAAGCCCTCCACTTGTCCACAGCTTGTATGATCGCCAACAATTCCTTCTCATATACCGACATTCCCAAGGATTTCTGTCCCAAGGCTTTGCTATAGTAAGCAATAGGATGTTTATCCTGCATTAGCATTGCACCCAGACCATGATAACAAGCATCGGTCTCCAGTACAAAAGTTTTTCCAAAATCTGGTAGCTACAAAACGGGTGCAGTCACCATGGCTTTCTTCAAGGCATTAAATGCTTCACCAGCCTTGTTACTCCACTTGAACTGCCCCTTCTTAGTCAATTCAGTTAAGGGTTTGGCTATGATTCCGTCGTGCCTATAAACTTCCTATAATAGCTAGTCAATCCCAAAAATCCCCTCAAAGCCTTGACTGAATGAGGTGTTGGCCAGTCCACCATAGCTTTGATTTTACTCGGCTCAGCTTCCACCACCGGCTTACTGAATATGTGCCCTAAATACTCTACCCTTTCCTGCTTAAAGGAACACTTAGAGGCTTTGGCAAACAGCTGATTCCCCATTAGCTTGTCAAATACTAACCTCAAATGGTGTTGGTGCTCCACTAGATTTCTACTGTAAATCAAGATGTCATCAAAGAACACCAACACAAATTTCCTAAGGTAATCTCGAAATACATGGTTCATAAGGGACTGAAAAGTGGATGGTGCATTGGTTAAGCCAAAAGGCATAACCTTAAATTCATAGAGTCCAGTCATAGTGGCAAAAAGCTGTTTTTTGAATATTATTTGAGTGCACCCTTATCTGATGGTATCCAGCTCTCAAGTCAATCTTAGAGAACACCACAGCTCCCCCTAATTCATCTAAAAGGTCATCTACCAAGGGTATTGGGTAGCTATCCTTAACAGTGAGGGAGTTAAGCTTCCTATAATCCACACAAAACCTCCATGTCCCATCTTTTTTCTTTACAAGCAGCACAGGTGAAGAATAAGGGCTGGAACTAGGCTGTATGATCCCATTTTTTAACATTTCACTCACTAACTTCTCTATTTACATCCGTTGTACATAAGGATACCTATAGGGGTGCTGCTTGAAAGGTTCTACCCCAGGTTTGAGAGGGATGTGATGGTCATGTGACCTCTGCGGTGGCAGTCCCGTTGGTTCCTTAAAAATTTCCTTGTATTCGGCCAGTAAAGGGTTCAATTCTTCAATACTCTCACATTCCAACCCTTCGTCTATAGCAGTCAACATACAAAGGCAGCTAACCATGGACTTCCCTATGTTTCTAAGCATTTTTTGCAGCTTCTTTCCAGTAATCATCCTTAAAGACACCTCGGGCTGTCCCCCTTGGAGTGTGATTTGTCTACTTCCTCTAGTGAACTGCACAGTTTGCCTCTCAAAGTCAAAAGTGATTAGTCCTAGTTTCCTAAGCAAATCCACTCCTACCACCATGTCACAACCCCCCAACCTCATAATCCTAACATTTGGTATAAAATTTTGTCCCCCCATCTCCCATTTAAAACTTGAGCACTTCGCATTACAATCCACCTTTCCCCCATCAGCTATAGTTACCAATAGTGGATTAGTGCACTCCAAGTCTAGCTTGAGTCTTTTAGCAGCTTGGGGATCTAAGAAAGTGTGAGTACTCCCCGTGTCAATGAGAATGGATATCGTTTGACCCCCTACCTTTCCCACCAATTTTATAGTATCAGGTGTTAGTTGGCCTGCCACTGCATTGACAGAAATGTGAAGTTCTGTCTCCTCATCATTCTCCACTTCTATGTTGTCATTCTCCTCTTCCTCTATTCCCACGATAACAAAGAGTTTCTTACATTTATGAGCTATATGATACACCTCATCACAATTAAAACACAAGCCCTTCTTCTTTCTTTCCTCCATCTCTTTACTATTTAACCTCCTAACAGGTGGATATTTTTCAAAGGTTGAAGTCCCTGAGTTAGGTTTCCTAGTAACTGTTTCAGAGGTGTTGGCTTTGGTGTTCCAAACCCTTGGTTGAAAACGGTTTCCCTTCCCCAAGGTTTCTAATAGTATTTCCTATTTTTTGGCTAGGTGAATGGCCTGCTCTAGACTCAATGGACCAAACATTTCTACCATCTGACAGATTTTATCCCTTAGACCACTAACAAAGCTCCTAACAAAGTATTCATCAGATAAGGTTCGATTCATGCTAATCATGAAAGCTCTCAACTCCTCAAACCTCACAACATATTCCTCTACAGTTTTCTCCTGTCTAAGCTTGTTAAATTGCCCCACCAGGTTTGCCTCTTTCTGTTTTGAAAATCTCTGAACAACCAATTCACTAAACCTTTTCCATCCCATTGTTTCTCGTCCCTCAAAATAATCCAAATACTAATTATCAGCCACATCCTCCATGTGCATCGCAGCCAACATAATCTTCTCATAGTCACTCATCGAATTAAACACAAAGTATTTATGGTATTTCCTCAACCATTTTCTTGGATCGTCCCCATTGAACCGAGGGAAATCAAACTTGTTTTTTAGATTCACAGAGTTATGCATGTCTGTTACCTTAAAACTTGGTGACGACATCAAAATCCCAGCGTCACTCCTTAATTTGCTAGCCATTGGAGTTGATAAGACCTAAACATTGCCGATTGGTTCCTTCCCTTTCATTCCATGGATATGCTTCAGGATATCCTCCATCTTCTTGCTCAACGATTCCTCCATTTTCTAGACACCTCCTCCAACTGTTTTTTGATTTCCAGTTGTCCTCTAGTTAGATTTTGTTGTCCATCCTTCAATTCACTCACCTGAAACTCTAGATCTTCAATTCGGCTAGCATGTGTCTTCGTTATCCTCCCGTACGCAGCTCAAGCCTGGCTCTGATGCCAATGTTAGCTCCAGTCAGTATACTATGGAATTCTAGAGAGCAATTACCGAATTCTATATGGAAAGCAGTGATGAATCAATGACCCGTGGTGCAGAGGACAGATTAAGATGATGGCTGAACAAAAATACAGAGAAGAGAAGAGAGAACAAGAGAGAAAGAGAGAGAGAGAAAGAGAAAGTTGAGAAGAGGGAAACAAGTTCGTCACATTCAGACTGAGCCAGAAAAATTATAGTTGGGTCACTTAAAAAGGAAAGTAAAACAATATTAACTAACAATAATCAGAACTAATCGTAATCAAGAATAAAAAACACGTTTCCTAATTTCAGCCGCCAAAACGACGCCGTCCAACTTATAGAGTCGTGATTTATGAAAAAGGCGCATTTTCCCTTCCCTTGGTTCATAACAAACGACATGACTAAAGTGGATAAACTCTTGATTATTAAAATAAAAATTTCACATATCTAAATTTAAGGATAACACTTATCCTTTTTTCCTAAGAACCCTAACAACCATATCCTCTACTCCATGACTAAAGTGGATGAACTCTTGATTATTAAAATAAGATTTTTCAGCATATATAAATCTAAGGATAAACTTTTTTTTATATCAAAAAAAAAAAAAAAAAACTCTTATCCCTTTTCCTAATAACCCTAACAACCATGTCCTCTACTCCCCCACTTAGCACAAGCACCATTCCTATTGTCAAGGGTGGTCTAACGAAAATCAGAAAGGGTGGAATCTTCTTCCAACCCTTTATGAGGTAGTTGACCCCAAATGTAAGGTAAATTTAAGTTGTTTTTATGTTTTATGCGATCACACATAATTTCTTGTGATTTCTCAACAATTTTATTATCTATCAATGCGCATATCACTCTCTAATGAATATTGAATTAATTTGGTTGGAACTAGACTCAATTTGTAGGTTTTCTCCCCTAAACCGCACGTTTTCCACGAGTAACGCCCTATCTTGTTTCCTTGTGCTACAAATTCAAGGTACTTGAAAAAATTTGACAAGCATCAATATTGAAGTTAAGTGTTGGTTGAGATCATGAGATTGTTCATAAAATTAAGGCAAAAACTCATATGGACACCTAAAGTGTTTAGGAGATGCAAATACAACTTTCATGCCTTAATGGTACGATGCTCCTTAACCTAACTCGTTTGTATTTCATTCTAGATTGATTTATGAAATATATTGTTCTCTATTGGACATATTGATGTATTATCGATTAGATTTTATGTATTAATTTGTACTTCATTGAATATATTGATATAGTTGTTTGAAATGTACTTGACACGCTTTATTATGAAAATAAATAATAATAATAATAATAATAATAATAATAATAATAATAATATTATAAATTATTATTATTACGAATTTATCAGATATTGGATCAGTGAGAAGTAAAAATTTCCCTTATTTACGTATACATTTGCATACATATATTCTGAGGCTATTCCCTCTTTTTTTGCTTGATTGTTTCAGAGGACGCCATCGCCATTGTTATTCCTACATGTGGCCGATTGGGTACTGCTCTCAACGGGTGAATCCCACCCTTAGAAAGGATATATTGAAGCGATTTATTGGTTTGAAATGAATTTTGGCTTAAGAGGTCAGGTGCAACTTCCCCCAATTTAGCCCCACTGATTTATGATGAGTTGCCTTGGAGATTCTATTTCAAGCAATATGCAAATTAATGCAGTGGTCCTTGGGGTGTAAATGCAGATGAATGCAATTGATCTGTAGAAAGTGAACCATATGGAGTAAAAATTCATGAGGTTTCTAGTTTTGCATTCTTCTTGCTTTCTAGTTTTGGATTTCTTAAAAATTGTGATCTTGTTGAGAAGCCTGGCTGAATGGTGCAATCAGTAGAGGGGAAGTTAGAAGGGACAAAATAAAAAATTGAGAAGCACTCTTTAAATTTGAAAGTTTTACAAATAATGTTATTTGCATTACATCACCTTTGTGTATGCATAATATGACTTCAAACAGTTGTAACATTGCCATCTTGATCGGATGGGACAAAAAGAATCGGAGAAAAAATAATTGTCAGATGAAAAGAGAGGATTTACATTCTGAACACTCACGCTCACACTTCACCAGCCCAAGGAAACAATGAAAAGAAGGGTATTCATTCAACAAATGGAAAAAACTGTACTGCTTTCTGTGAAATCAAAATTGTAGTAAATGCAAAATTGTCATTCTGTTGTCTGCAACAGAAAATGGAAGTCTAATCTCTGACGAAGAAGAGGGGGTGGTTCCACATCGGATACGTTGATGTCTTTGAAAGACTGTGATATCTCATCCATGGAGAAAGGTATACTGCATTTTAGACATTATGTGTTAATAGTCGCACTTGTTTTGTTTCAAGTTCTCTTGTCTCAAGTTTTAAGTTTGATTACCTTGAATCCACATCGAGCAAGAAAGTATTGTTTGGCGTACTAATTGAACCTTCTACTGTCAGGACCTTCATCTTTGCAATCACCTGAGTAAAGATAAATGCAGTGAGTGGAAGGCCAATCCATCAAAAAAACGTGATTTACAAGTTATATAGAAATAAGCGATAACACACTTTTTCCTTTATAGAAGTGCATAAAATTTTATGTGTTATTGTTATTAGATCATAGATCATGAACACGTAAGAAAAAGAAGTTCAATGACACTTGCTATAGGGGTTAAAGTTGGAGCAGAAATAATTATGGAAAACTTAAGTACAGCTGCTTTCGTGGACATTGATCGCGAGGATAATTTCCTGAGTATAATGAGATCGGGAATTTGGAATTATGCTGACAAAATCTACATGTATGGCTCTGGTATGACGGTGATTGGTGATATTTTACCTTGTGTATGTAGAATATTGTTTAGAATTAAACTTGTTTTTCATTGACTTTAGTGGAGTAAATTTCATAAAGCTAAATACCCCGAAAGAGAACTGAATAATGTCCAGTAGAAAAAAAAAAAAAAAAAGGGGAGCCATACCTCTGTGGATAATCCTTGTGCTCCATATTTGTCATCCCAAAACATGGTTCCAATCCGATATATTTGTGCAATGCTCAAAACCTGATAAAAAGCAATCAAAATTAAGTTACCTTTAAATCATGATAAAGTTTTACCTCAATTCCCCTATGATCTCTTTAGTGAATAGATATATATTGAAAAGCAGTATGATTTTGACATTTTCCAACGAGTGATGTATAAAGATAAAGTCAGTTTTACCGGGCAGAGTTCATTTGTGATCTCATCCAATGACTTGTGAGTTTTCTGATGCAAGACCTGGTAATTGAAGCATGGTTTGATCAATTAGGTTCATTCAAATCTAACGGAAAACTGAAGTAGGTTTATACACCATACCAGAAAAGCTACAGCTTGTCTTATGTGTTGGAGTTCATCCCGTGAGGATCCAGCAAACTGCATGACAATGGCAGAGGTAGGACTTTATTTGATAAATTGATCTCTATATTGATGTGTTTTTCATGGAGTCATTTACCTCCTTCGTTGCTCTTGTACACCAATGTTCTAGCTCTTGTAGACCAGCCTTTACATATTCGCCATTGCTAAATGAGCAGCATTCACGGCGGAGCAGTAAGCTGAAAATAGTGGCAAAAATGATAGTAGGGCATTCTTGTATTGTATTGCATTAGTTCTGAAATCTTTTTTGTGCAGTAAGAGTGGGAGTAGTAATAATTCCTTACCTATTGAAAAGCTGAACATTTATGAATGAGAATACCTGGCTGAAAATTTTCCTTGTGATGGTAGAAGGAACCTAAAAACAGATCCATTAACATGGAAAATAATTTTCATTGATATGCATTAGCTCAAGGAAAGAAGATGAATAAAATAAGTCTGCTTACAAAGTTTTCAGACAGTATCTCCATAGTATGATCCAAGCTGTGGACGATATTTTGCCAGTGTATGCTAGAACCTTGTTGCTTAGTTACTATATGTGAATGGATGTTTTTGGGTGACCCTTTTACTGGTCTAATCCTTGCTGCTCTGGGTGCCTGTTTATGGCATTTAATGATATAAATTGTGCGCAATAAAAGGATGATGATTGATAATCTTCTGGAGTGTATAAGCACGTACTTGTATGCACAAATTAAGAAATGGGCTGATCTCTTTCTTCAGGCCATCACGAATCATCCCATATATTTTCTCAACGCAGGCAGTTAGATGTTGCTTAAACAATAAAGCTGGGTATTTAGCTTCAATCCTTGATCTCGCAATTGGGTTTCCCTCCATCCCGCTGTATCCACTAGATAGTCCCATGATCATAGAAGATGATCTGACCTGATAATGTAACCCTAGACATTTAATAATTGTCCATGGTTTTATGTGGGTGACTGATTCACATTCAAAGTTTACCTGTGCCATTCTGCCAAATAGTGTCATTGGTGAACTTCTATTACGTTTTGAAGCCACCGACGATGTATTGCTTGCCTTGATTGTTTTTTGCAGAAGAAACAAAAGAGTTGAAGTTGTTGACAGCCAGTAGGCAAGATCTTTGGTGTTGTCCTGATTCTGCATAGAGCGAAGTATATGAAACTTGTCGGCAATTAACAATAAATAACAAATAAACTAAGTTGTTTGTGTTCCTTCTCCTGAAATAAGTTTGTTCTACTACCTCTATCGATGACTGGATTACATGAATAATCCTATCAAATATATTAGTTTTATCTGCTTCAAAAGATCTCCACTGAATGAGTGCTTTGTACACAATACAAGCAGCAACAGGCCTGTTCTTATCAAATCGTTTGTCTTCAAGAAGACATTTGATTAGAGCATCATGGTTTTCCTGATACATGAAGTACAAGGATTCACAAGAATGCAATTAGAAATTCTGTGTAGGTATAGCTACGCTCTTTTATATTAATAACAAGAGGTGGGTTTTAACTGATATACCTGCTGTCTGTCTGTCAAGGATCTCTGTTTAGTGAGGACAGGAGGGGGAGTAGCCTCTGAATCCTGCAAAAAGAAACTCACTTTTCTTATTAACTGATTACCAAATGGTGGAAAACTTCATATGCAAATAGAAATCATGATTTACTTCAGTCGTGTTTTGCTCTACTTTTGTTATTGGATGCTGTTCGATCACTTGAAGATCATTATGGCTCTCATATCCATTATCCAAAACCTGCATTTTACAGCAGTCAGTGATTAATTGAGTAGACCTGTAGCAATTAGTATAATCACATAAAAAACATAGCGTACCTTAACTGATGAGTTAACTTGTTCATCAGAACTTACTATTCGCTCCACAACTATCTTTTGACTGCAGAGAAGCTTGTTTTCCGACTCCAAGTCTCTGATTTTTTCCTTCAACCTGATATAAACTTCTTTCAGATTTCTACCAAGGATCGCCTTTAGAAAACAGTACCTAAGTTACCAATGATCTAGCTGCTTTAGGCTATGTTTTCGAACTCTAATTATGAACTATAAGTGTTGTCTCTTGGTGTTATTTCTTAAGATGTAACTTTGTTTTGATTCAACCTGCCTAATAGTTGATACATGCACTATCCAGTCTGATATGTTTTAGGAATGAGTCGGACAAATTCTTGGGGCACTTTGCTGACTGAGTAATTACATTTAGATGCTCACATTTTCATGTCAAAACCATTTATTTTAATTCAAGGACTGAAAATTCTCATCAAGAGATCTAAATTCATTATTTCAATTGCTGAAAGTCTTTCAAATTATGCAGGAAACTACGTAACCCTCCACTAAAGGTTGCACAGATTTTATCAAATGTCTACAGGAGTAATAATTTGAAGTCCATGAAAAGGTAGATCTTTTATATACTTACACTTCCATTTCCTCACTGAAGTCTTCTTTAGTTGATGCAGCCAATGCCTGCTGGCGCATAACCTGATTCTCTGATTCAAGATTAGATAGGTTCACTTCCAATCTGCAGACATCATAACAGAGTTTATTATTATGTAGAAGGGTAGATATGCAGATATCTAAAAATAGATACCTTTCAATGGTCTCTTGTAGTTGTGAAACTCTCATCTGTGCTTCTTCTGCTTCTTTAAGTCTGGCATGACTTTCTTTTTCCACCTCCGAATAAGAATGTTCAAATTCCTCCACTCGCTTCTTTAATTCAGCGATCACTTCCTGCAAATGTTGGAGTTAATTTTCCTACCCTATGCTTACAAAATGTGCTAAGTTGAGTTTCTAATGTTTATGCAAGGTATGCACTTGGCAGTGTGCTGGAATATGTCCACATATTTTTCTGACTCAACATATCTAACTTTTTTTGGACAGTTTTGCTGTCTTGATTTGTACTCAAAATATTCATTAAATTTTTCATGTTATGATCTTGTTTTATCATCATGTCTAGGACTGTGTATACTTGCAATCTATTCTGCCCTTCCTCTGTGTGTGTGTGTGTGTGTGTCCTGTTTGATCACTCATTCACTCAATTGTTTTAGGTTTGCTCTCTGAATTCTCTCTACAAGTTTGTAATCGATTATGTATCCTTCTAGAACAGTTTCACTGCACGATACTTAACTGTACGATGTAGTACAGCATTTCCTCTCAGATTATTTTGATATGTCTAAGCCTGAAGGGAAGAGATGATATATGCCAATTGGCCAAAAACTACAATATTGATCAACTTCATTTTGTTTGTGATTCCACAAAATGAAGATACTTTCTTCGTACGAATATAGCGTGCATTAGTTGCTTGATGATACCTCAAGTTCGTGATTCTGATTTGTCAATTCCTCCACCTTTGTGTTGTCAACAACGGGCACTTCTTTGATGACTGGTGGAGCTTGTTCAATTGCTATCTTTGCAGCTTCTCTTTCATGAATTATTGCAGCTTGTGCTTCATGGAGTTGCGTTTGCATATCCTGTAAAGCACTTTGCAATTTTGCTATTTCTTGCCCCTTTGCTTCTTCTACATCCATCTGCAAGATTATTAATTGTTCAGCTGGTGAATACACGGACAATATTTGGACTGCATATTATCAAAAGTTACCTACAAAGTCAGATACTTCAGTAAAAATTGATAAAAGTTAGGTTTAAACGTTGGTTGCATTTTTTTATTGGTTTTGGCTTACACTGAAATTTTTTGGATGATTGATCAGACTGCTGGACTCAGGTTTGTAATGTGTAGCTTAAATCAGTAGCCAATTTTGAAAGACATATATTTATATGATACTGGGATACCAAAATGATAGAACTGAGGTAAAAGTTATTAGGATCATTTTCTGTAGTGTTGCATTATTAATGTAACTCAAAGAGTGCATTTGTAGTTTACTCGTAGGTGCTTCTCAATGTCTAGTCTCCATGTTAGCTCCTCTACGCGCTTTTCCAGCTTGTCCTTTGCTTCTTTTAGTGCTCCCGTTTCTCTTGCTGCCTGTTTTGGGAGAGTTTCCACATTAACCATTAACTTTTGTGCACTTATTTGCAGTTGGCCTATAAAAAGTGAAGCGAGATTCTATTGAGAGGACATACTGACCATCCTCAACTTCCGAAGCTCCTTCCTTGCTATCCTAGCTCGCCATAGGCATTGAAGTGAAACAGTAGACTTTTTCATCCGATTGTACGATGAAAGGGCATGGAAGCTTCTCCATCTTGTCTGGAAAAGACAAAGACAAAGACAAATAAAATACATGGATGAACTCCACTAATATGATTGTTTTTTCAATGTGAGGCTTCATAGTAATGTATTGCATCATGACTTGCTTAATTGATACAGACAATGAAGTTAATCACTGTGTCCACCAAGCAATGCAGACCAGTATCATTTTTCTATCCCCTCTACTTCCAATCTTTTCAAAGTTCCGTACCTGAATGATTGTTGCTGCTTTGTTTTGTCTTCTCTGTCTGAACTCATTTCGTGCTGCCATTGTTCGCAAGCCAGTTTGAATTACTATTGCTGCTGCCTTTAATTTGGTATAAGACCTTCTTGCTGCATGAGCACGTGCATGTTTCTGTATACGGATCGAAGCGGCTTCCCTCCTCATATGTTCATAGAGCTTGCGTGCAAGTCGTGCTGTGTGGCAGCATAAATAACTTGTCATTCTATATATTGCAGAAAAATTAGAGGCAGGAAACTGTCATTGATTGTTAAAGAATTGCATATAAGCTTGCGATCATCTCTAATGCTTAAAGGTAAGACATTTGCATAGCAGGAATCCATTTCAATATATTGAGCTAAAACTTTCGCTCTCTTTGGTAAATAGATAAGTTGTTTTTATTTGTGTTAGAAGGTCTAATATAATATTTGGTAGGTTAGCATATTATGATAGGGTTAGGATTCCTATATCAATTAGAATTATAATATTATTTTGTTATTTTATTTCTAGTTTGCTTATGACTCTTATATTCTTCTATTTCCATCTCTATATACAGGAGATAGGAGATTATGAATAATATATGAACATATTTTTCTCTTTCAACATGGTATTAGATCAGGTTCAAAACAAAAAAAAAAGAGGCGGTAGAACATCTGTTAAGGCCTCTTCTTCCTGCTTTCTTGCGACCCACCCTTCCCTGTTGTCTGTTAACACCTCTTCTTCCCGCAACCCACCCTTCCCTATTGGTTGTTGCTATTGAATTTTCTCCAAACTTCTCCATACTACTCACCCCTCCTTGTCGTCATTGCTATTAAAACTTCTCCAAATTACCTACCTCGACTCAATTGCTACATATTTTTTACAGCCTCACCAAAATTTTCTCAATTGCTTGGTTTTTTTTAACCCATCCTCTCATGTCGAAAAAGAAAAAAAAACTATTTATTATTATTTTTTTCATGTCTTTTATAACTTTCCAAGCAATTTCAAAACTTTCTCCGTGATTTTTGCTATTCTTTTACACTTATGTGGTACTCTTTTCTCTTTTTCTCTATTAATTCTCCAATACTGTCATAATTATATTGTGATTTCTATCATGATTATGTTGTGATTTTCTCTTATCACGGTTGATATTGTGATTATGTGATCTACTCTTATCACAGGCGAGTTATGATTTCTGTCACGATTAAATGGTGATCTTTTATCTTGTTTTTACAATTACATTGTGATTTCTTTCATGGTTGTATCGTGATTTTCTCGTATCACTGTTGATATCGTGATTCTTTAATCTACTCTTGTCATAAGTAAACTGTAATTTCTGTCAAGACTAGATCGTGATCTTTTATCTTACTGTCACAATTCAATTGTGCTTTTCTCACTGTCATGGCTACGCTTGTCACAAGTAACTATAATTTCTATCCCGACTAAATCGTGATCTTTTATCTTGCTGTCACAATTCAATTGTGCTTTTCTCACTCTTATAGCTATGCCATGATTTTTTTTTTAATCTCTGTCACGACTTTCCTGTGATCTGTCAAACTTTTGTCGTGATTTGTCAACTTTTGTTGTGATTTGATGAACTCTCTTCATGATCTTCTCTTTACTTATTAAGGTTAAACCATGATTTATATATTTTTTCATGTTTAGCCGTGATTTTATTTTATGCTTTCATGATTTGATCGTGCTCTTTATCAGTCTATCAAGTTATGATGAGATTATGCTCTTTGCAACAAGATTTCTGCTTCCGTAACTTCTTGGTGTTTCAAGCTTCTAGAATTCTCAGCTTGAGGGGGAGAAATGAAATATTTAATATATTAAGATATTTTTTTCATTTGTTAGGATTATTGTTACATTTTTCATTGTTGTTTTTTCTTTTTAGCAAGTTGTGTATGTTTCTTAAGCATATTCCAACTTGAAGATCTAATAGAATATTTGGTAGGTTAGCTTATTATGGTAGGGTTAAGGTTCCTATATCAATTAGGATTCTAATATTATTTTGTTATCTTATTTCTAATTTGCTTAGAGCTCTTGTATTTTATTTTATTTCCATCTCTATATAAAAGGAAATATAAGACTATGAATAATATATGAACATATTTTTCTCTTCCAAAAATCTGGAATACTAGGTTACCTCTCCAAAGTTTCTGTATAGTTATGGTGGCCTTTCGGAGGATAATAAACTCTTTTCTGGTAAGGTGTGTTCGGATTTGCCTCTGAATGCGCTTTGCCGCATGAGCCAGGACTTCAGCTCGTCTAGCATCTAATTCAGCCATCTGCCCTGCTCTGAGGAATACCTTGCTTTTCCCAATCTGAATTACAGAGTAGACGCCATTTAAATGCTTGCTTCACATCAAACTCTAGAGGAACTTAACAGCAAAGATGGAAATTTTGCTTATCCTTGCTATCGTGTGACTAGTTTGATATATTACCTGATAGCCTTTTAAACCCATTTTGTCGCATATTGCAATACATGCTGATTTCTCGTCGGATCTGTGAAACAGAAAGCAATAAAAATATTATTATAATTTAAACTGCGAGCATAAATATGCAGCATGGCATGTAAATACATGGTTTCATGTTGAAAGACGTACTTGAAGTGATTTAAAATTTATTGCATCATGTGGTCTCACAGATTTAAGTAGGCTTTTAGCAAGAAAATTCTTACATGCATGTGGTTAAAGGCATAGATTGTCGATTTGTGATTAATGGGGTGCCAAACGAGGCTAAAATGAGATGAATCATGTTTCGACATACCCATCGATAACATCTGGAGCTAGCATCCCAAAACGATCAATGAACTCATCAAATGTTCTTTTCGTTGGATATCCAGCACAACTTATTCTTATGGCCTCTAACACACCCTGCCACAATTCCACAAATGCTTTGTAAGTGCCAGGAATGAAGGATAGAGTAGCAGCGTATATTAGAAATTTAAAAATACTATCACATATTAGAGATAAATTAGTAACTTACTCCACATCGCAACTGATTTAGGACATTGAAGTTCTCAAATATTCCAGGCTTCAAAACTGCATTGGGCTTTACACATCTGATATAACGTGGCTCTGTTGTGCTCAAGGTTTCCATTAGTGATTGCAATTGTTGCTGCATATTTATGATTGATATGGTTATGTATGCTGATTTTGTGATTCACAAAGTCAGATTGTCACTCAGATTTGCTGATTACACCTACCTTGAAGCGGGTACCAATTGAAGAAAACTTGGACTGTTTTGACGTTTCCTCCGGCAATTGTGGGAACAGATTCGCAACAAATGAGCACTTAGATTCAGTCAAAAGAGCTTGATGTTCCGCAATAACATAGTCTTTATTTTTGTCCAGGAATTGATCAGCTTGATAAGTTACCTGTTAGGCCAGAATAGAAAGATAAAAAATGCTATGTGCAAAACTGATGAATAATTTGTTCATAATTGTACATACATCACCAGCATAATGATTTATCGTGAAATCAGTTCTAGCAAGTTTCGGCTTGCTAAAGCGTTTGTGTTGTTTATAAGTCTGGTACATCTTTTGCGCAAAGGTTTCATGAGTTGATTTGGGAAACATGCTGCAAAAGAAATACATTCAGCTAGATATATGAGTATTGCGCATGTTGTTACCCTGCTACTTTTACCATTTCTTTTTTAATATGCCAGACATGTTGACTTTTCTCTTTGATGGTATCATTATTCTAATAATGATGCAGTATGGTTGGGCTTCCTGGGAGTGGCTTACCAGGCTTCATCAAGAAGAGCAATTATTCCTCCTGGTTTCTGCAGGTAAATATCCATTGTTATTCTAAAAGTAGATTGTTAATGCTACGAATTTGCTCAAGTTGACAGGCATTGTCTCTAATAAGAGTCGGCACACATACCTTTTCAATAAGATCTAAGACATCTTGATTGTCTATGAATTCAACATAACTCCAGTTGATTTCCTCTTTTGTATACTCTTCTTGTTCCATCTTGAATACATGCTGCGTGTGTGTTTTCCAATTTAATTTATATTCATTTACGTGAGACTGAAAGTATAGCTGGTGGGATATTAAGCTGGATCTCATCTAACCTGATTGAAATGCTGTTGCAACTTCTCATTCGTAAGGTTAATACACAACTGCTCAAAACTGCCACATTTAGGGTAAGCCCAAGTTAGTCTTGAGACATAAATGCATCTATTTGCCAACAGAGCAAGCAAAGCATACCTGTTAATTTTGAAGCTCTCGAACCCATATATATCTAGGACTCCAATTATGCTTTTAGCATTGGGATCTTGACCAATTGAATTGTTTATCTTGTCCACAATCCTGTCACAATGATAGAAAAACAGAGGTGGTAATC
Organism: Petrea volubilis; assembly: GCA_026212405.1. NCBI lineage: Eukaryota > Viridiplantae > Streptophyta > Magnoliopsida > Lamiales > Verbenaceae > Petrea > Petrea volubilis. Next base: position 51,532 of record JAOWBU010000077.1, read on the forward strand.
ATAACTTTACTATCACCCCTATAGTCCTTTTGTTTGTTCAAATACTTTGTCATCTTCAAATAACATTAAAGTTTGCTTTCTTGTTGATAGCAAGGTTTTCTACACATGTATCTCTCCATCTCCTTTTCCAAGAAATTGTTCTAAGAGATGCTAGTTTCTTTTTTTATCTTTAGATTGTACTTACTGTCTGTATGAAACAGTATTATAATATCCATGCTGTTATTTTATAGTTATCTTTTTATGAATTGACCTTTGTAATATTCGAAAGGATGATGTGATGAACTCACTTACCAATCAAATAGTCTGGAATATATTGTCTTCGCCAACGCGTCCCTGCTTGTGACAGCTGCAGCTGGATCAAGTGGTTTTGTGATGCTTCCATCGGGAGTTACAATTACACGCTTGCAAAGAGAGTCCTCTAGTGCTTTCTCATTACACCTGCATAAATACAATTTGAACAATAATATTGAAGCACAATGCATGGTTAAAAAGTCAGAATGAAGGCTGAACTTGAAGAGAGTTCTCACATGAGTAGCTCAGCTGCTGTCTGAAGGTGATATTTTGCCTTATCATCTTTTAGCTTGGAAGAGTCCACTTCACTCCCCTTGAGGAATTCAACATTCCCCAAATGGAGTATAGCAGCTACTACACGGAATATAGCTTCCTACTCAAAGTACAAAGATTAAGAAATTGGAAGAAACTAGAATATTGGTTGAGAATGTGATTTAAGGCCTCTTTAATCTAATGTCTAATCTGTCATATCTGCAGTCCGGGCACATACCTGCTCATCCTGGCTGATTCCAACTATGTCCATGGCATTTCTGGTTTCCAGGTATTCTCTGGCATCATCTACATTTGTCACTTCATAACAGTTACTTTGATTTAGATAGTGAAATGTTCTTGGGTCTCCAAGTTTAAACTTTTTCGCGTCCTGTAGTAAAACGGTTCGTTTAGCAGGCTATATAGTGAAGGTCATCGAATTTCATTCTTATAATATTCAGGTCACCTCTGGCGGTGCCGCACAAAGCATGTAAAAGCAATGGTAATTCCTCTCCGGATCAGAGACTTGGCAAACACGTGATCTTTCCAGTAGATAAGTTCGAACTGCAGCTCCTGAGATCTTCCCATGCTTATCGAATTGGATCTCTACAAATTTACCAAAACGACTGGTAGGACCACTCAGTCATTTGAACTTCTAGTAAGTCCATGTTTAAGAATTTGGTAAAACCGAAAGCATTTGGTTAGATGTCGAAATTGAAAATTGGTCATGTTATTTGTTACCTGGAATTATTGTTTTTAACAGTCTTTGCATTGCCAAATGCTTCCAGAACGGGATTGGACTGAATAGATGGAATTGTTAGTTTACTGTGAATCTAGCGAGAGGAAATGCTATCAGTGGTTGATGATATAGTTATCCTTACTCACCTCAAGAACCTGTTGTTCCACTGTTCTCCCTTCTGTACCAGATCTCCCACCCATAAATGCAAGATATCGCATTAGCATTTTTGTTGTCTCAGTTTTTCCAGCTCCACTCTCTCCACTGACCAAGATAGACTGGCTTCCATGTTCGTTAATTATTGACCTGGGTTATGGAAATTCATTTCTCAATATGGATTTTGAAGGTTCAATTTACCAAGTGTGATGCCCCAATAATGTACCTGTAACAGGCATCTGCAACTGCAAAAAGATGCGGACTTAGCTCACCAAAAGCAGCTCCCTTATACTGCTGCATCATGTGGATATCATACAAATGTGGCAATCTCTGGAAAGGATTCACAGCTATTAAAATATTCCCTGTGTACGTCTGTGCAGTTCAAGAGTAGTCATTAGCTCATTGCCTATTTTTTGATGATTGTACTTCGCAGAAAATTTTATGTCAACTGGGTGGATGTCACTTACATATATCTCATTGAGAGCGAAGCGTGATGCAAGATTGTGCAAGACTCCTGGTTCATGGAGGTAAGCCAACTTGGTCATATCATCAACCCCGGCTGGGGGTGCTTCTGTATCTTTTGGATATATGCTCGATATAGCTGCAACTATCTGAAAGTAAGAATCCTCTCAAAGGGTTAGATTACATTGCAAGTTCTAGACCTTGGAATTTGATTGAACACCAGTATTATCCTAAAGACCGAACTACTAAACAGAGGGGCGGAGGCATGCCTCTTGAGCAAAACTGAAAAATTGCTAAAAGAATATACATGTTTTGTTGAAGGCCACTCTGTTGCCTATTTTTCCTTTAGAATACAACTGCTGCTTGCACCCTGAATCCCTACTCGGAACGTACTTTCTACTTTGTCTTTCTTTAGGATTTCTGTCATAGTATCAGGCTGAATAAATATATACTAGATATTACCGTAATCTTTGTCTAAACTACATGACTTTTTCCTTCATTCATTTTGATTGCATTTAGCCACCCTCCTGACCTATGACCTGCTTGACAAATCAGAGATCACTATGACTTATGCCGTTTAACATTAAAACTCCTGATTATTTGTGATCACTGATAATCATTGTTAGTAGACTAATAAGCCTGTTGTATTCCTGTCACACCTCATGTGGTCATCATCTGGAGTAAATCTGACAAATACTATAAGCTATGTGAAAGTTGTTCATGCTGTTAAAATACTCCTTTTTCCAGGTAGAATTTGGGAAACAGAAAGCTCATGAACTTTAGACATGTTTGCATCGAATCTTATATGATAATCATTGTCAATTGGATTGATACTAACATGGTTTGACAGTAAACAGTTACCTGCTTCCAAATGAATTGGAGTGTGAGATTGACTTACACTTTTTCCTGTTGTGGTAACTATGGTTGCATCTGTTGCTTTAATTTCTGTGACTTCTCCATCAATCCAGGCGTCTTCAGAATCCTCAGCCCAGACATGGGATCCGACAATAATGTTTACTGGAGTACCCTGATTCATTGACGAAGCAGAAGATCAGAAAGGTTGTGAATGCATGTAAATGGGATAATCAACTCATGATCACCAAAGAAGCTCACCATTTTCTGTGCAGGCTATATGATCATTGAATACAAAATGAGAAGACACTGCTCTGTTTTCTTGTCTAGAGAGAGAGAGAGAGAGAGAGAGAAAATCAGAGAGATGGCTGTGTAGTTAAGAACAGATGGCTGCTTGAATTTGTTGAAATAAAAAGTAGTAAGAAAAAGGAATGTTTCAAGGCATACCAAAAGCAGAGGTAATGAAGGTGGTGAAAACACAAAAGCAAAAGCTAGTCCAGCCACCCCTCACCGCCCCCCACCACCACCTTCTTTCAACTCTTCTTTATTTTTTTTCAGTCCACGTCAGATGCTGACTTGGCACCAGAAGAATCTCTGACTATATAAAATATGATTTGTAGGAATTTTTTCTACAGAAAGTTAGAGGCGTATCTATTCGTACTGACAAACGCGCGTTTTTTCAATTGATTGAAACAAAATATCCACGACTTTTCAGCCAATTGTGTGCCGTGATTGCGTATACAACAAGATCAGCTAATATCCAGTTGATCCCGGGAATAGTATGATTAAAAATGCATGCATCATTGCAGCCTGCTAATGAGTGGACCTGTTGAGTCTTGCAATGAAAAAGGGTATATTGTGTGGCTAATTATGATGTGCATCACAAGGCAAAAGTAGGGAGTACTAGCACCAACATGGTTTATTTAAAATGGCCTTCTTTAGAAATTGTTGGCCCCTTAACTTTCTCTTTAATCAATGGGGTTTGCAAGATTAAAGACATCTTACTTAAAAAAGTTAACAAGAATGATTTCCCTGCCCCTGTTTCACCTCTGGTAATAACTACATTTTTCTCGTTGTAGTGCTACATCTCCACTCTCTATATTTCCATGCCTCCATTCAATACCTTGGCAATTTCATTTACATTGCGTATAGAAAATAGATTTTGATGAGAAAAAATGGAAAGAAAATGAAAAGGATCAAAAATAAAAGTAAAAAAAAGAAAATTTCCTTCCTATTATTTTTACCAAAATTGAAGAACCAAATGTAGCATTAATGATTGTGATTAATTTTGGAAAAATGATTAGGTTGCTAATCTAATATTTCCTTGACCGAAAATTCTTGCCAGCACCATAGCTAATCACGTGGTAAATGTTTTATACTTAAATATGATTGGTATACAATTTAGAGATAGAAACCAATTATATGGCAAGTGTATTAATATTTGTTATATGATTGGTTGGGTTTGGTCAAATCGGCTTTTGGACTAGAATTTTCCCTCTCTGGCTTGGTGTTAGCATTCTTTTCTTAGGAAAATTCTTCTACGGACTGAGTTCTAGGTCCTGCATATGCACCCAACAACTATAATTTAGACACGTTGTGTATTTAAATATCTTTTTATCAAATAAAATATGTACGGGGCAAAACACTCGGTGCGTGAAACAATTTCTGTTTTTCATAAATTGCTCAAGTAAGACACTTTTCATTGTACTCCTTTGTGTTACGTTGCGTGATAAGAGGAAATTTTAAAGGTAGTAGTCCATGTAAACTAAAATGCCAAATTAATCTAGAAGGGCTAGAGTCTAGAGACTATGATATATAAATGAGTATGTATCGTGAATCGTTAAATTTTAAAAAATTATATTTACAATTTATATTATTATCTTACTATATTCTACCTTACTAGTAGCCCCTCTCCTCCTGCCTTTTATTTAAAATAAATAAATAAATAAAGGAAAATGTACAAGGATCACATGGGGATTGTAGTTGTAAAGATTTGATCAACATAGGATGGGAGGTTGCACTGTTGACATTACAATCGGGGGATGAAAAGTTTTTGTTTCCCTCTTGAGTCTTGACTGAACACCTGGAAAGCTAAATACATGTTGCAGGGGTCCCACTTCTCCAAAATTTTGTCCCCCAAAGTCCCACCCACCAACCTCCCATACTGATACTATCAATATTATTTTCGATCTATTTATATTATTATTTGAAGGGGGAAATCTTTTTAATAATTATTTTGGTCTCTTCAATTTTTTTGGTGTCACTTTTTTTTCTTTTTTCCTTTATTTTCTCTCTCTTATAATCTCTTTCTCATATAGGGAGGAGGGATTCAAATTGGATTCAATTTTTTCATAAAAATACATACAAATTTTAATTTGATATGAACTTGAAGGATCATCTTCCCCCCCCTTCCCGTGCAATTATAAAAATCTCTTTAATATCTTCTGAAAATTTGACCTCTTCCCCCAACCCTTCAAACAAAAGCCCTCATATTTCGTCCACTACAGAGATCTTGTTCTTTTAGTTTTTTAATCTCTTTCGAGTCTTCTCTAGAGCTCTTTTCTCATATCATAAGATTAAATGCTTTTTAGCTCTTTATATAATTCTTTCTATTTTTTTTGAGTAATTCTATAATTATTTCTCAATTATATATCATTTTCTTATTTTTTTTTAAGTTTACACTTATTTAAAATTTAGTAAATACTAACAAAAAATCATTCATATAAAAATAATAATATTTATTATTTAATTTATCAAAATTAAATATATAATTAAAGATTATATATTTATATTTTATATATGCATCGAGTATGGCACGTAACTAGTATACAATTATGAAAATTTGAAATGGCTTTCCTTTTATTTAGGGTCGGTGGAGAATGCGGGCTTTGGGTTGATCAAATCTTGAATTTCATTGTGGCTCTTGGGTTGGCCGTTCACATGGAAATAAAGCCGCTCTGGGTAGGGACACCTTGTTAACCCCATTCTTCTCTTGCTTTCCAGCCAAGCTTTCTTTTTCTCTATTTTTCTATTTTTATTTTTTATTTTTTATTAACAAAATTTACTTGGTTCGACGAGATGTCTGCATCCATGGCCGTACTAAAGAATATTCTGTTGCTTTGTTCTATTACAAAATTACAAGAGTTATGCTCTATTTATATAAAAAGATCAATATCAATTCAATGAAGCAGAGTTAGACCAAATCAGACTTCATATCTCCAACATACAGAATATTTAAAATTTTTTAAGTTCATTAGAAATGTTCAATAAACTACTAAACTTGTTAATAAAAGAGTTTCAAAGCTTCAAACTAAAATGCTTGAAATTTATATAATCCTAAAAAAGAATAAATTTCCCCGCTTATTGTTGGAATAGCTTGTAAGATGATTAATTACAAGCAATAAAATAACACAAAGATTGTTAATTATTTCACAATATTGTACTTCTATTCTCTCGAAAAGCCATACTGTTTTTGAATTTAGATGTCGGAACTTATAATCTCTATCTATATGTTTTGTAAGATCTAAGAATTAATATGCTCTTCAAATAAGTTTTGCCAGACACCCTC